>CAJNDT010005423.1:5000-22500 GCA_905221615.1 Symbiodinium sp. CCMP2592 | reverse complement strand
GCGGGTTTTGGGGAAGAGGTGGGTAGATTTTGGGGTTGGGCGTTTGCGTTTGTGAAGGCATGCTGCTCCTAGTCCTAGACACTCGCTTCCCGGATTCATTCACACCCTGCCGCCCTGAACATTGAATGTTGTCTCAGGGGAGTATGTTGGTCCTGGACGTGCCGTTGCAAAAGTTTTGGTGGTTCCTTGTTAACTTTAATTGTAGCATAATGGGCCCCAAAACCCTATTGTAATTATAAAGGCCCCTGAATCCAAAGCACAAGCGTAAGGGGTGTGACCAGTACCAGTCCGAGGGAGCAGAAAACTGTGCCCAAACGCTGAATGCCTCACACATTGCGATCTCGAAGCACTGAAGATAGGCCGTCATCCGGTCAAATAGTGTAACATGGAAGCCTGAATACTTAATAAGACTATTCCTTCAGCTTCGTCATCATAACTTTCAGTCCACGAAGCCCTATCCTCCTTTGTAAGGCCCCTATGTTAGTGTTTGAACCCTAAACCCCTAAACCCTAACCCGGCCCAGTCTGCAGAGCAGGATAAGAAATGTGCCGCCAAGTACCGGGTCTTCCGCAAAGTGGATACATCCTCCCAGGCGCGTGTAAGCGATCGCGATGCTTTCATAGGGGAGCCTAGGGGTTCATGCCGTTAAGGGTTTAGGGTTTTGGTTTAGGGTTTGGGGTTTGGGGGGTTTAGTGGTTTAGGGTTGAGGGGTTCAGGTTTAGGGTTTAATTAGGGTTTTCCTGTAAAAGGGGCTTATAAGGTCGATTTATCAGGGCTTAGGGTTTATTTACACGGGCTTAGGGTTGAGTTATCAGGGTGTAGGTTTTGTTTTATACCGGTTTGGGGTTCTGTATGGACCATCAGGGGATATGTTTATACTAGTTGCTCAGACCTCCATGTTCCCAGACGATGGCGACACGGAACCCGCTACTCTTCGAGGCCAGAAATTTAGGCCTGAAAGAAAGCCTTGTGGGTGGTTGTCAAAATTAGGGCCCCTTTTTGGGTCCTTCGTATAATACGACACCTAGTATTGAGGGTACCCAAAAAGGGACCCTAACTTTGACAACTACCCTTGTAGAGGTCGGCGAAGTTCGCCATGGCGCTTTGAATCAGAACTCCCGAAGTAAATCACTATTGTCAGAGCCCAGGGCTTCCTATTTTGATCTAAGCCGCTTCCCTTCGAAAGCCCCAGAGCCCTATAAAGCCTAAGCCAAGCCCCCACTTAAACCCTAAACCGTGGGCTCGCAAGCTGGTGGGGGCGACGACTCTTTCGCAGGTTCCCTCAGCCGACCAGTACAATGCCACGATCGAAAAGGACACCTCCTGCAGCTTTCCACTCCGCAAACCGAAATGCCCCCCTGAAAAATGTCTTCTACTATTTTTGGTGTTCCTTTATGTAAATATAGTATAACTTCCCCAAAGACGCTATTCTAATTCTTGAAGCTCCTATATTAGTTGATCTCCAATCTTCACATGCATTTTGTTCCAGGCCTCTCCAAGAGTTGATTATGGTTTCCTGGACATTTGGCCGCTCAACCGGGAAGGTTTCGGATCCAATCGGTTCGTTCAACAACTCCAGACCCAGCTACCTCTAGGATATTATGCTCTGCTGATGAAGGAACAGTCACCTACTAGGTAGATCGGCTTCTTCGGGCATACATACACAACCTTCGACCGGAAAGACCTTCGCTTCAACCCTCATCCCGCTAAAGTGTGTAGATGCACCTGCGGCACAGGGCCCTGGAGTACGAGCATAGGGCTTTGACCATAATCAACACTCATAATAAGAACTCTAAGGAATTGCATTGGTAATAGTTTTGGCTTCTGTATGACCAGGAGATCAGCTTTGTCGTCATGCAGCCTCCAAGTGGCTTCGAATGACCGCGCTCGGAGAACCGCCAGAAGACATGTACGGAAAGCAATGTCCAAGCCCATGTTTATAGTCACAGGCACACACACACACACGCACACAAGATCATGCATCTACAGGTACAGTGTATGCATGTAGAAACATAGATGTATAGATAGATATTATACATATACACATACACAGACATATACATATACACACGTACATCTACACATGAATATCGGGCTGTCAAGCTTAGTTTTTCCTGCTGTTGTTGCTGCTACGACGCACTGTGCGAATAGTTACGAAACTTAATACATAGTTGCATAGGGGAAACCGGGGCTAGCTGCCATCTTGACATACCCACCGAAACCCTGCACTTTACACTCTACTGCCTGAAGGATTCTCTAAAGGGGTGCTACGCCCACGGTTCAGTATGCCCAAAGCCCAGTGTTTAGTCGGGGTTTAGTAGTGTTAGTAGTGTTTCACAAGGCTTCGGAATCCAGGTTGTCCGGAGAACTTTAGGGGAAACGTGCAACTCAAGATGAACAGAACTTGGTCTTGGCCGCTGCACAGGGCAAAGGCCAACCAGACCTTTACGTGTCTCACTTGGAGAGATTAAGAGGAGGAGCTCAAAGTCTGATAAAGTACAGGTACTTAAAGGATCATGGGACTTAGTAAGTAGGGTTATAAGTAGGTTATAATTAGGATAACCCCACTTAGGGGACTTATAACCCCAGTTATAACCTACTTACTAAGTCCCATGATCCTCTAAGTAATGGTGTCGATAAGCAGTGTTTGGGTTCTATAAGGGTTTCGATACCAAGGTTGTCTGATAGTCGACTGTGACTGTGATTGATGGAGGTTCTTTTCTGCTCGGAATTTGGTGGCTACAATGTGAAGCCAGCATGGAGCAGATTCGTCGGTTGCGCGCATCAGGTCTGTTTTTCAAAGCTCTGTTCAATGCACATGTTTGTACCATATACCAACAAAGCATGTGTATGGATGTATGGCTCGGGATACTACTCGTGACACTACTGTTTGGTGTATGCAGCTATAAATTGAAGCAGTCGGCATCTTCAGAGCCTGACCAATGACCAAGCCCACCGATAACTCTTAAGCTCTCCAGTAGCCGTTCATACGTGACGCCGCTGTGAACAGGGCGGCAACAAGTGCAGGGCCTGATTCGGATTTGTGTTGAATTTAGGTTAGGTTCAACTCCGGAGAGGAGGGACGAGAGTTGATGACCCGACAGGGCTATAGTCTGTTGCTGTGGTTGTAATATCTGTGGTTTTCGCAGGATTTCAGAAGGGCTGGAGCACATCCGAGGGCTTCAGTTCCCGGTGACGTGACCTGATCAATTACGGCGCATTCTGCCGTGGCCTCCAAGGTTTTTTTACAGCGGCCGGCCCGGAGCCCGATTATCCAGACATTCCAAAATCCCATTAGGGAATATACCTTAAATTGAATTAAGGTATATTCCTTAATTAAGGGATCTTGGAAGGTCTGGGTATCCGGCCCCATGTACCGTAAGCTCAAAACTGTAGGTTTGGGGTTCTCAGGGTTCCTAGAGGAGGATCCACGAAAGCGAAAGCCCGAGATCACAATTTCTAAGCCTCTTTGTCTCCCATAAGGAAGGCTATAAGTTATGAGAGGGATCCCAATGTATCGAGGACTTTTAATGGAAAAGCTTGAAGGTGTTATGTTAATGGCGGATATGCACTACTCACTACAGCCCAAACCCTTACACAGTTACTAATTGTAGTATGTCCCTATTCGTTCTTTCTACTAAGTAAGGCCTGAGTATGTTATGGTCTAGACCTGAGCGCCGCCTCCATACATGCTCACCAGTTGAAACCAATCGAAGAGCCCTAAACCCTAAACCCTATAAACCCTAAACCCCTAAATTCCCAAACCCCTAAACCCTAATCCCCTAGACCTAGATCCCTAAACCCCAAACCCTAAATGCTCACCCGTTGAAATCAATCGAAGACCTCGAGAGCCCCGCAGGTTCTCCAGCACTTGTGTGCGCTGATTTCCAGGCTTTCGTCTCACGACTGGCTGCCCGGCACAGAAACCTTGGGGTTTAGGGTTTAACATGCTACTGACCCTGAGCCCTAAGCGCAGAAGCTTCTTTGAGAGTTCGGGCATAGATGTTTCGAGCTTAGACTCTCGGATCAAAGCTTCGCGATCACCTATAGTCTCCATAGTAGTTCCTTTTGTGGTTAACCAAATCTCTATTATAGGATCCTAACCATAAAACTTGTTTAACCAAAAATGGAACGACAATGGAGACTATAGGTATTGTTGAAGTGTTTGTACACACTTGAGAGGTGGTGTGCACCCAGCCCGAGACCCTGGGCCCAGCAGTTTTGGCTAGAGGTCTTATGACCTTATGAGGCTTTGGGGCCTAGGGTTTAGGTTTTAGGGTTTGGCCTAGGGTTTAGGGTTTAGGGGTCTTGTGAACTATTTATGAGGCTTCGGCGTTTGGGGAATGGCTCGTTAGCGACTCGAGCATCGGCTTTCGGGAAACGGGGAGTTTGAGCCCTGGAGGCACCACACGAGAGGCATGTATGGCCATGAGCGAGCAGAGTCCTGGTCCTATGGGGGTTCAGGATCTAGGGTGCTGATAATGGGGAAAGTGATTGCAAGACCCATATACTCCTCATGAGCATAGATGCGATAGCAGCAAGTCTGGAAAATACCAACACCATCCAAGCTGATATGGTTATAAAGCTATGGCAATACTGCAGAGAACTATGAACGATGTTAAAAGCTTGTGGAGAAGTGGTAGCAAGCAAAGACAGGTTATGGCCATGGATCCTAAACCAGAAAGGCCGGAAAATCAAGACCCAGCCGAGCCACGTATGTGCAAGGTAATGGTAGCCTCGCACTAGCCCATTATGGTGATAGTGGAAACCAGGAGCCTCCAAAGAGTACGTGAGTCATTATTTTTGCTAAAAACCTGAAAGCGGCCAGGCCCTTACAACTTACAGCATGTAATTATGCCCTAAATTATATAAATCCGGATATCCAGTGAGGTTCACCTCGCGAATCTCCTCTTGCAGCCTCTTTGCGGTCGCGCTGTCCAAGGCTCTCGGATGGGAGGCTTAGGGCCACGGGGGTTTCAGGAGCGAAACTTTATACGTAGTAGTGCCGAAAACCTTAATTATTCTGACATTTTTTGGCCCGTAAAGGAGGGCTGAGTACGCGGGTTTCGGGGCTGGTGGCTTAGATTGTATGGAGGTTTGGGGTTGACTGAGGGTTTGGGATCAAAGATTAACGTACTGTCGGAGCTGAGGCCCCCATTCGCTTAGGAAGCTGGCGCCCTGCCTTCTGCGAGGTTGGCGAGGGGAAGCGCGCCGAGCTTCTAAAGAAGTTCTACACGCGGGGAAACTCAAAGGGTTTTTGGCTTTGGGGTTTAGGGTGTATGTAGGGTTTAGGGCTTGTAGGGTTTATATATGCACGGTTTAGGGCGTGGGATTTTTGATGTACATGGGGGTTCAGGATTTTTGGAGGGCTTGAAATTCAGGATTCGGAGTCTAAAGCGGGTAGCGGACTGCCTACCTACTGTCGTGGTAGAGTAGGTAATAACCTGCAGCCTTTTCGTGGTCCTTTCACCCGTACATGATCCAAGAGATGATGAACCCTTAGTTCTTATAGGAGTTCATTACCCGTGCATAGCTCACCAGCTTCTTTGGCGAAGCTATGAACGCTTGGGCGAGTGCCAGAAGCAGGAGACTCAAGGCCCCTGTTGTAGTTACAGTCTGGCATACGGGTGTGTCTGAAGGTCGCTTGCTCAGGCACGAATTTGCAGGTCTCCGGGCATTTTTCAGCTTCTATATAGGGTAGACAGCCATAGCCCTAAAACCCTGATTGAGCGGAGAAACTCAAGTGAATCCTTCAAGCCTAAGACTTTTTGACATTATCAGCTCTGAGGCTTCAGAGTGTGAACCTTCAGTCCTCAACGCTTCAAGCCCTGAAGCGGTTTAGGGTTGAGGCTGCAGGGAAGCCTGCGAGCAAACACTATTTCGACCCGGAATGTTGAGTTCTATCCCTTGAGTCTGCCGCCCTGACACCAACCCGTCAATTCGGGAGTCGAAACCCTACTTAGAGGATCATGGGACTTAGTAAGTAGGTTATATCTGGGGTTATAAGTCCCCTAAGTGGGGTTATCCTAATTATAACCTACTTATAACCCTACTTACTAAGTCCCATGATCCTCCAAGTAAGCCCTACACCCTCAACTAGAAGCTAGGCTGATTACTTGCACCAAGCTAGTCCTCAAGGTTCCTCATGACATGATCCTTTAGCATAGCCCGAAACTCCGACACCCCATTCTTTGTACTAAGGCCCGCACCTTAATCCCTGCAACCTGGAAGCTCAGACTCTGTGGCGATGACACGCCGATGGTGCGCCGTCAGGTGAATAGCCGCCGCCCACGCCCGGCTGTTGGGTTCAGTTCCGGGTCTGCTATATGGGCTGTGATGTTTATGAGAAGGCCTTTGGTGTCTATCATTGAGGGAGAATGAGAGGATACCGTGACCAACTAGACGGAACTTGGGATGCAGGTGCTGGGATTCATGTTTAGAGTTGCGGTGCAATTCCACTAAAGGATGTGTGGACTCTGTCCAGAGAGGTTTGTGGGTGCCGTCTATAGTGGAATCGTGAGCCCTGCTCCAAAGAACCCTAGCAGCCCAGCATCGTTAAGAGTTCTTGTGTGAAAGCCTTCGAAGTATCTAAGATCCTTCATTGTGTTGTAAGTGCTAGCTTTGCATACTCCTGTCGTCATTCAGCCTCGCCCTGCAAACAGCCCTACAGCTCTGGACGTTCAGAGCTTACCCCTAAACTCCCGGGACCTAACCCCCAAAAAACCTGCAGCCCTAGCTTTCAACTTATACTCCTAAGCTTGGGCCATAAACTCTAAACTCTATAAACTATAAACCTAAGCCCTAAAACTTACCTTCGATCTTCGTACGAAAGCTGTACCAGAACATCTGCTGACCCGCCGACCGCACCCTCCATGCACCGGCTCACAAAGGGATTTAGTCGCGCATCCCTTTTAGATATCCTTCTTGTGCAGTTTCGGAGTTAGGGTTGTTAAAGGAGCATCGTGTTCGTGATCATGGTGTTTTTGGTTTGTTCCATGGATGCCGCTATTGCTACCTCAGGAGGGCTCTATTCAGGGCGATGTTAAGGTGCACGGCAAGGTCTTTGAGTTGTAATTTGGACCTGGCATGGAGCATGCCTTAGCCACCCCGAATGAAGTTTGGAGACGAGCTTTCAGGCTTCGGACAGCTGAGGGACTCAATTTAGAGCTGGTTGCGGATCTGGGCGGCATCCCTGTCTCCGATGAACGCCGGGAGCTCATGACGAAGGCATCTACCAATAGAGTCGGGTTTGATAAAATCCTAAACCCGTAAACCCTTAAGCCTTAACCCCTAAACCATGACTTTAAAAAAAAACCATGACAGCCTGCGCCGCAAACCCTGAATACCTCGACCCCGAAACCTCCAAGTCCAAAACCACCAAAGTCCTGAACCCTAACCCCTACCCTAACCCTGAATAGCCTACCTTTTTAGGGCTGCTTATTATGATTTCAGTTTCTAAGTCCTTAAAAAGGGTAGGGCATTCCGGGTTAAGGTACAGGTAAACCCCAAAAAGCCCTCAAACCGAATCCCCAGACCTTGCTTGGCTCGGTGTTGGTGGGTTCGCGAAGGCCTGAGCATTCCTAGCATAGAGGCACCAAATCGACTGAATTGGAACCCGATGCACTATATTCAAGTTTTTGTTCTTCAGTTGAGGGTTTAGGGTTTAGGGCTAGAGTTTTCTTTCCCCATCAGTACATATGCCAGGCCTGGATGCTAGTACTCTTACGGGGGGTTCCCCAATCCTAGCGATATTCCCCCAAAAACCCGAGTCTAGGTATGAGGCATCGCTTTGATGCCGGTGCATCGTACCTTTCTAGAGCCCCCAGAAGCAGGAGTTTATGGATGTTACTTACATTCTCATCGAACATGTCGCGACCCTCATTGAAAGCTGCATTTGTTAATCGTTTCTTCCGAGCCCGAAGCACAAACCGTTTTTCCATGAGCAAGTAAAACTCCAACTTCAAGGGCTTAGCCCAAATGCTGAATTCCTAAGTCAGAAACGCCTCCAACCACATCTGGCAAAATCCGCGATGCAGAGACAAAGTCAATTAGACTGGTGTTCGGTGTCAAACCACCAGAGATGGACCCGTTCTGGATGCCAAGGTGGCACAGCTGCCCCCGGAGGTGATCCGCCAGGCCGACATAACCGTCTGTCAAGAAGCCTAACATAAACACTAAAGCCTTACGCCACAAGGCCATAGTTCCGGATTCCGTCCCCAACCCCCAAGCCCTAACCTGAACCTTTGAGCTTCAAGCCTGAATCAAGCCTCAGTCAGAGGCAGCCTGACAAGGGTCCAGCAGATGTTGGTCTACCTATAGTCTCCATTGTAGTTCCTTTTTCTGGTTAACCAGAAACTATTTATAGGATCTTAACCATAATACTGGTTAACCCAAAAAAGGAACTACAATGGAGACTATAGGTAGGGCTCAAGAACTGGAAGGCTAACTAGTTGCCAAGATCATTCCCATGATCGTATACGGCCCGTATATTAGGTCCGGCATGAGCAAACCCTCACTGCACCAACTGCTTAGCTTGCATTGTTTTCTTCTTCTGAAAGCCAGGCCTTGTGATTTTGGAGCTGTAGGGTTTTGGGGGTTGGAGCTTTACAGGCTTCAGGGTTTAGGCAGCAGCTGTGCCTTGCTATCTTTGCTGCTTGCATGGTTGCTCGTTCTTGATTACTTTCCAGTGCCTTTGCCTGCGCATCTCTGATACATGGTTGTCAAATTTAGGTCCCTTTGTGGGGTCCTTATTATAATTATAATACGCCACCTAAAATTTAGTGTGCCCAAAAAGAGACCCTAATTTTGACAACCATCCTCATGATATCGTCAGACGGTACGTAGAAAGCCCGGTGTACAGAGTACTCTGAGATACAATTTGCTGCACGCTGTTATTTTTACACCTTAAACCTGAAACTCTAGAGATCATCCACTGAACCCAGCACCTACAAAGTCTGGGAACCATAAGATCCTTGTCTTCATCAGTGATAGTATGAAAGTCCCCGAAAAAACAACCCGGTCCTAAGCGTCAGGGTCACTGTTTTAGGCCCCGCCTAGCAACGGCCATTCCGCAGACCATCGCCTTTACATTCGGCAGCGTTCTGGACGTTCTCAGCCTTGGCGCCGCCCTGGCTTGCTTTTTTTTTGAGCAGATGCAACCCTAGGGATCAACATGGCCCAAAAGCCTGATAGAGTATGAGTATGGTCTTTGGGCCCAAAACCCTTAATATATGAGTCCTTAGATCCCTAGGGAAACTTGGTGGGGGTGCACGGTGCGATTACCGTATTCGTGTCCTTGGGGCTGCGCGGCGTTTGTCGTTTTTTTGGGTTTACTGTGTTTAGAAGACAGGGCATCAGGTCTTTGGCGCTGGGCGGGGTTAGGTCTACTGGGCACTAGAGCCTCATACCCAACCCCTTTTTTTAAATTACTTAATTACTTTTCTATGTATTCCGTTCCCTCTAATATTAAAGGCCCCCCTCTCCCTAATATAAAAACTAGATTTCGGAGGTTTAGTCTTTATATTAGGGGGGGGTTCGGTGCATCCACATACCCGGACTCCCAGCTGCTAGCTATCCTAAGTCTGGAGCCCTGAGGCCCTACTAAAGCCCTAAGCCCTAAGCCCTAAACCTCGAGCCCCAAACCCTAAAGCCCTGAGCCTTAAACTTTAGCCCCAAAGCCCCAAGCCCTAAAGCTTTAGCCCTGAGAACCCCTTAAACCCTGAAGCTCTGCTGTCTTTAGTACTAAAACATATACAGATCTAGGCCCCCCCCCTAGTGTTGTCCCTTTTAAATTGAATGTGGGGCCCGAAACCGCGAAATTCCGGGGGCCGGGAGTTTTTATACTAGGGGGGGTTTAATGTTAAGGGGAAGCGATTAACAGATCCTAACCATAGAATTTGGTATCCTAAAAAAGGGGTAGGGTATGACCCTCTAGGTATAAGGTCGAGGGCTGACGATTGGACCGGGCCGTTGCTGCGTGTTCGATGCTGTGAGCATTCTATGGAATCCTACCCTAAGGCTCTAAGGACTCATATTTTAAGGCTTTTGGGCCTAAAGACCAATATTCAAGGCTTTTGGGCCATTTCGAGCCTTAGGGCTAGGGCACGACGAGGATCACAAGAGCCACAAAAAACAGTACCAACTGCAGCATATGAAGATTATCATCGTCGAAGTCGTTGGCATCGACTTCTGGCGCCATCGTCGACTGCAATACCGATGACATCATGGTCATGGTGATATTACGATGGTGCTGAGGCTTTGATGATCTTGGCAATGCGGTGACTTCTTCAACATCTTTGTACCATTCAATATTGGAACCATAGAACATCGGCTACTGGCAAAAATCCTGCAGCCTACTGGTAGGTCACCCTACTGGCGGAAACCTGTTGCCTACTGGTAGGTCACTGTCCCGGTAAACCATGTACCGGACATTTGTGCAACTGGCCTACATCTGGGCCCAGGTGGTCAACCGCCAGGTGTCCGATGCACACCCCTCAGCCGCTGGCTGCGTGGGGTTTGCCTACGGTCCCATAAATGTAACGTTTGGTGGTTTTGGGTTCAGACATCGAGGAATCTGGCTTCTTGAGCCCAGCCCCTTAAATCTCAAGGTTGAACTTGCACCCCAGAGAGAAGTGGACTCCGAACTCTCGAGTGCTTCTTCCAAAAAAAACCCACCCACCCCGGCCCCGGAACAATCATGGCGACGGTTTCCTTCAGCCCCCCCAAACCCTGCTACCCTTCGCTGAAGGTGCTCCGGGAGCTCGGCGAGAGTCTCAACGCGAAGGTGACGGTCGGTTCCTTGCTCACGGACAGGACCGGGTCAACATTTGCATCGGACGAAAAACCGACAATGACCAGCACTGCATTTCTCTGTCTGTTTTGCAGGTGCAGCGCGGCCTGCGTTGTTCATACAAAGTGATATCGTCTAGCCGTTTTTGGCACGAGTCATCCGGGAGAGCCTGTTTGGGTTCCCCCGTGTCTCCTGGGGCCAAAGAGCTCTGGCCTTGATCCGTTTCTTGGCGAAGCCATGGATTGGGGTTTCTGGGGCAAGGTCGGCTCGATGGCTTTCTTCGCTGGCCTTGGAATTTTCGACTTCGTCACGGACTTCATCGTGGCCCACCCGAGCTTATTGAACTTCAGGGTTTCGGGTTGAACTTTAGGCTTTCGGAATTAGGGTGTTCGCTTCGGTTTTGTTTGGTGAAGTTTCTCCTTAGAGTCGGAGGTCTTCTCGTTTGGAAAATGACAGCCCAGGTGATGCTGCAGTACGGATGCTTCCTCGACAACTCCTTGACGCCGGATTGCCCCATGCCGGAAGCGAACAGCACTGCCGCCGCGAACGTCACCTTGGACCTCGAGCTCCCCGAGTGTAAACCCCACTGGGCCTGGTTCGGGATTGCCCTGACATTGGTGGTCCTGTCCACACTCGTGCCGCCTTGTTGTTGGGCAATGAGAAAAGCGGGGATGTTAGCAACGCAGGAAGGGATAAAGAATCGGAATCGCAACCGGTTGTTTTTCTACTGCCTCGGAGTCGCTCAGCTCTCCCAAGTTTGGGATCTGGTGCAGGTGCTCCGTAAAGGTGATACCGAAATTCCAATAGGTGATATGGAACCTGCTCACGTAAGGAACTACGGGGGGTCAGGCGCGATAAGAAATTTATTGACAGTGGTTTTTGAAAGCGCCCCTCAGCTGTACCTGCAGTCCTACGTCCTGTTTGCACTTGGCGCCTATGGACAGACCTTCAAGGTGATGTCCGTTTGCAGCTCAGTCTTGTCTCTTGCAAGTTCAGCGGTGATGGCTGCACCGACTGTTCTCCCCAACAAAAGGCTGGCTTCGCTCTGGCCGGGCAAGGTGCTTGCGATGCTCTTCATTGCCACTGATGCAGCAGTCCGCAGCATTGGCTTTGCGATGGTGCTTTCCGAGCCCGTCAGGGCCTACGGCTTGCCAACGAGCATCACCTTCTTCCTCTTATGCAACATCTGCATCTGTCGGTCTGACGTGGGTGTCCACCGGGCAGAGGCTGTATTCTTTCTCCCATATATCGTTCCGGTCTATGTATTGCTGCAGGACAAGAAGGCGTATCGAGCAAGCAGGATGGAAATTGTCCTGGCGCTCCGATACATTGAGACCATCCTATTTGGCATTCTTGCAGGCACATTGGGTGAAACAGCTTGTGGAAGCACTCTCACCACCGAGCTCGGAATCTACTTCGGCATGCTGGTGGCAAATGCCCTGTCACTAGTGTTGTTCCAGTGCTTCGTAGATGATGACGGCGAATTCAGCACACCACGACAATCCACCTACAGTCCCGGGCAAATCCTGGGCCGTCCCATGCAGAGAATGCCCGACACAGAGTGAATGCATTCCGCCTTCGAGTCGCAGGCGGGCACCGGCGTGTGAAGACCATGGGCCCACACCCTTTTGGGAATAGGGATTTAGAGTTTGGGGGTTTGGAGGTTAAAGGGCTATTGGGTTTAGGGTACATCTGGCCCTAGCCCTCTTGGCACGCCACCATGCTTTCCACAATCGTCGGCGCATTCGTCAACAAAGCTCATTGCTTCGGGGCGTCTTGACTCAGCGGTCTTGTAAAAAGACTTGACCTGCTGAGCTGTGGATGCTCATGATGGTGCTTGTTTCGTGTTTCACAGCGTTTCATTTGGGATTTCGAGGTTTGGATCCGGTTGTGCCGGGGCCCGTCGATGCCGCACAGTCAGACTGCTAATGACTCCTGGCGAGCCTCAGGCTGCTCCGCTGTTGAATCCCAAGGTCTTCAGGCTGTAGGGCTCAGGGACTACACTGTGAGGCCCGAGTGCGTCGTGCCGAGGCTACGAGTTTAAATCGAATTGTCGTGAGGCTCACAGTAGGGATTTCTGATATATTCGGCTTAGGCTTTTGGTGTCGAAGGCCGGGACAAGCCATAGAAAGGTGCGATCTGAAACAGGAAGCTAGCGACTTATGTAGTTCAGACTTACAGCGCTGCAGTTGGTTAAAGCCTTCACCCACCAAACTTCGTAGCCGAGTGTGGAAACCTTCCACCCTTTCTGAGCTCATAGAAATGCCCTCACTGCGGGGGCTTTTAAATCTATGAGCGAAGTACCATTAACATAACAGAGGCTGGAATACATACGAATAGTTTATTCCTTAGGGCTCCTTCTTATAGCCATACTGTAAAGGGGCCTACAGGGGCCCGACCTGCTTCAACGGACCCAGGAGATCTTTCGGCTTCGCCTGGTAGACTGAGCACAGCTCTTGAGTCTCGTGCTTCACCTTTGCCAAAAGCATACTTGGAGGATCATGGGACTTAGTAACTCGGGTTATAAATAGGGTAACTATAGGTATTATTACTTATAACCCCACTTAGGGTACTTATAACCTTACTTACTGAGTCCCATGATCCTCCAAGTACTTTTTGTTGGGATCCTTGTCCCTTAATTTTGGTGGCACTATATACAGCAGCCTTCCCGGCCTTTCGCAGGCCTTGCAGATCCTTACCTGCTAGCTCTGGTAAACTAAGCCCTCAAGAATGACTTTGGGGGGGTCGAATGATGATCTGATTGCAACTAGACTATAATGCCCCACCACGTTTTGCGGGTTCTTTTCGTATCTCTTTTCTTTTTTGTGGACGGTCTGAAACCCGCCCGCTCGTACTGCCACTAGTCCGCGAAGCTGTTGCGCTGTTGCGAAGGAGTGCGCAGCATTTCTTCCGTTGGGCGAACATGTCTATGCACGGCGTCGCCACTGCTGCGGCAGGCCTTGGCTTCGGCAGCGGGGTGTTTCATGCAGGGCCCTTTTTGTCTATCTGCGTGTTCGTGTGTCTCTGAAAGGGCGGGAGCTGATATTGAAAACAGCGTCGTCGACGCCATGAAGGGGCATTGCTGGGTGTGGTCGTCTCAGCTCTCCGAATCCCCTATTTATGTTTCTGAAACCACTCATGTGAAGCAAATTTGGCTTGAGGCATCCGAAAGTGCTTACTTTGTCTGACGGGGTACTACGGCTATTATGTCAGTGCTTAACCTTACACGTGCTGAAAGACGTCAGCCGCTACTGCTAGCTGTTTTGTAGAATGCATGCATCTACTGTTGCTCTGGAGTTTCTTGCGACGATAGCGAGAAGTTTGCAATAGTTGCTAATTCATCATGAGGAGATGATCGTAGCAACTCTCGTTTACTTCTATACACTCAACTGTCGCGACGCTAACAAATTTTACACACTACGTCCTTGCTGGTGCGCTGGAGAAGGGGTAGTATTTGGGCTAGGTTGTTGGTAGACTGCTTGATGCCCTGGCAGCTGGAATGTCCACAGACTGTTGTCCATAGTGGCGATGCTCAGTGTCAGGAAGAGGGAGGAGGAGAAGCGTGCCAGGAAAGCAATACATGTACGTACTTTCCATGCATTCTATAATCTTCTAATCTGAAAAACATGTTATTTTGGCTGAATCTTACCACGGGTCGTCCAGCATGCCGAAAAGAAGATACGGTATGGCTACAGCAAACCCACGGGTGGTCGTTTGTGCCGCCCCGCCCCCCCCCCCCCCCCCCCCCAAGCGTGCATGTCGATTTCTGTTGTCCATCTACAGAGGTCGGAAATGTGTGTGCCGATGAGGTATCGCATGTCCGCTCTCTCTGTATGTCTTCACAAGAGCGGCTCATAAGCATTAAATCTATTGTATTCTTGCCAAACCCTGAACCCTCAACCTTGCCTGATTGTCAGAATGCGACTCATCAGCGGCAGATGGCTTGGTCTACCTATGCAGCCAGTGCAGGCCGATACTTTCGTCAATGACCCTAGGCTTCGGTGCTTCCTTCTTGCTACAATTCGGTGTAGTTTTGGTTAGTCCGTAACCCCCCCCCCCAAGTGAAGGGTGAGTGGCCTGCGATTGGCTGCGAGTTGCAAGACCCTTTCCGGGCTTTGGCCTGTGGTTCCATCTTACAGCTCATTGCAGAGTTCGTCATTTGGTACTCCTGAGTGAAGTGAGATGTGGGCTGCATTTGGCTGCAAACTGCACTGCAAGACCACGATCCGTACGGTTCAAAACACGCTAATAGGATTCCAGCCGAAACCAGATATATCGAGGAAACACACTTTCATGTGGCTCCATGCAAAGACATAGCTTGCTTATTCTTGTCTAAGTATGCTTGCATGTGTACATGTATTAATATGCTCGTATACATCATACTCCGTTCGAGTCTGGGAGCCATAATGATGTCAGCTGCTTCATTGAAACTATCAGACTCAATGGCATCCTTCCGGTTTCTGGTTGCAGATAGGAAGCTCTCAAAGCCCAGGTACAGGGATCGTGCGTTGTTTGGTCATGGCTACCACCAGGTCTATGTTCGAGCAGGTGAGGCACTAGTTGTTTGTCCAAGGACCAGTGTCCAGGGCTTAGGGTGCATGTAGGGGCTTAGGGCTTATAGGGCTTATAGACTTCAGTTTGGCCGTCAATCTTATGGCTTCGACATTCAAGTCTTGCTTTCACGTCATCCTTCATCTTCATACCCGGAAGCCGAGACTCGTCTGGATGCAGGAATCCTATTCTGCGTCCGGCAGACATCATCAGCAGCAACTACCATGGTGCTGGGCTCGCTGTGCTTCAGCGACCTACTTTGAAGACGTAATGCATTAACTGACCATGTCCCAATATGAGTCAGCAAGGATGAAAGGGTAGCCTTTTTATCAAATGAGGGGATTCGGTTTCACAATGGCAGGCATGCATAACCGAGATCCCAGACAAGAAGAGGCGGCTTATACTCCTTATGAGGTCTCGGTTGTGGCAGCTCAGCACAATCCTTCCCCACGGTTGCGACATTCCGCGGGACTAGGAGCAACTAAGAGGATCTCACATGTTCAACTAGACTCCCTGCAGCGACTTTCACGAGGATGAGGATCCCATACAGCTGTTTTTTTTTTTTTCTGACGGGGCCCATCACTATAACCCATAATCTACTCAGGGCAACACAGAAGGGGGCAACACTTTGGAAAGGCAAGACCCGACCCTTCGCCCGAAGTTCGTCGAACCCCGCCGGCGTTCGCCGAACCCTCGCCGAACACCTCCCCTCCTTCGAACCTTTATTATTAAATTCTAATATTATTAATATTAATTAATACTAATAATACTAATAATAACTAATTAATATTCATTTAATTATAATTAATATTAATATTAATATTAATAATACGAATACTAATATAATACTAATAATACTAATACTAATATAATAATACTACTAATAATAACTACTAATACTAATATTAATGCTAATACTAATTTGTTTAATACTAATACTAATAAAATCCTAATACTAATGTTACATAAATTATTATTATATTTAAATTTATTTAAATACTAGTACTTATGATACTGATATTTCAATATAATTTGTAACAACAGAACTAATAATACTAATACACTAATTAAATTAGTAATTAAATATTACTAATACTAGTATTATTAATGATGTATTAAATACAAATATTTATTAAGTCTCATATTAATAATTTTAGTAATATTTATATTCAAAAAATACAAAGGTGAAATTACAATGAATGTGAAAAACTAATAAACTAAAAAGTATTAGCAATAATGTGCATAATTTAACCTTATCACGAATGGCTCATAGTATAATAGATTTGCATTCGAAGACTGAATGGCTTGTATTCTTAGTCATAGATGAACAATATGGGAACCCTGTCATGAACAATTAACTTGCAGAATACTTGTTAGTGTGCTGTTCAGAGTTACTAATTGATAATCAATGTCCATACAGGCCATTGTCAATAAAGTATATTGTTTGTTAGCTATTTCTTATTATTCAATTTGTGATACTATCGCTAGTGGTAACAATTTAAACAATAATTTTTAAATAACTCATCATCAGCACACTATTTCTCACAGGGGCCTGCCTATCACCGGTACGATCCCAATTCATATTCTAATAGTATCAATAATAAAAAACTCAGTTTCCTGATTGCTTAATTTGGACGCAGAACATGTGTGTCCTGGATATGCATCTATTTTCTTTGAGTGGTTCTGTATAATAATTAAGCAGCTTTATGAACTTGTGTATGATATGATGTCAACACTAATCAAAACATACTGCCGTATAAGTGATGAATAATTAAATACACACTTTGACTTAGCTAGATTATTCGTGGTTTTGCCTGTTGTAACACTGAATACTGGCTAACAAGAACAATAGTACTATTTTATAATCAGCAGGTTTCAGCAAGATTGAGTACAATAATATCACGATCATCCCTCTGCTTGTAACCAGAAAGAATAAACAACAGTTGAGTCGAAAGAACAAACTTGACAATAGTGTAGCCAGAGGCTTAGGCAATTACATTGTTACTAACTGTTAGCAGCATAAAGAATGTAGTTAATAGCAACAACAAATATGAACACATATAGATACTCACCATCATCATCGTCATCATAATCATGCGTGCTGCTGTGTCTTTTTGTTTTGGGAAGGGGGGAAGGTTCAGTCAGGGCAAGACTTCGGCT
>CAJNDT010005412.1:536650-566078 GCA_905221615.1 Symbiodinium sp. CCMP2592 | reverse complement strand
AACATTAGTATTCTGTACTTCCATGTCCCAGACCTTTCAAGGTGCGAATAAGATCTTTTTCCCCAGCTGCTGCACTTGCCCTCGATCCAAACATGTCGAAAAACTAATCAACGATGATGCACATACCGGCAAATTAACCTTCCCTCTTCCTGGAGTTTTCAGAGTCCTCCCTCAAGGTGGCTAGGCCCAGGCTAACTGCATACGGCTGCTAGCAAGGCCGGATCCGTTGAGAGATGGCCCACCTACGTGAAACTCGTGGCATTTTCTGGAAGCGTTTCAGCATCGCTCGGGTGGTGCCCTGGCGCTACGCGTGCGCCCGCCTCCAACCTCCTTATGCGAAGTCGGGTGCTTGACACAGGGCCAAGGTTCCACCCGAGTTCACGGCACAGTAAGGACAGGAAGCATGGACGCGGCACGCAAGCAGGGCTAGATTTGGCCGCACAACCTGGAACCCATCTTCAGGCTGTTTGTGAAGCTTTCACTCACTGTCACTGTTTATTGACCGTGTGCTGGGATTTGTGCTTTCCAAAGTTGGGCCACAATCATTGGCTGGAGTGTTAGCTGGCAGTAGTCGAAGCATACGTGGCGTACACACACGCAAAATGGATCCCATGGGTGACATGGATGCCAACAGACGCACAGCTACCCTCGATACGCAATCCATCAGATAGTACCATGAAGGTCACCCCTGCTTGCTGATTGTACAGCTTTGCTGTGTGTCCGCAGGTTCGCATAACTTTACTCACAATGCAACGACGTAGCCAAGCTGTTGCAGTTTATTATGTGCGTGCATGGGCTGGCCCACGAATAAAACATTGTCAAGCTGGCTACACCCCAACAGCTACTAGGTACAGCAAGCATCTGCAGCTCATCATCGCACCCTAGTTCTCCGAACTTATCTAGCTTGGTACTACCTGCTGCGCATGCTTGTGGAACCCGGCCTTCTGCAAAGCATTTAGCCACAAGCAGCTGCTGAACTCCAGAAGTGTTGCAATCTTGGCACACATGTTGAAACACATCGAGCTGGCTCATCGCGACTTCTAAACCCCACGTCTGACTAGGCATCCGACCCCTCGCACATGCCAGAGCTGATGGCTGGTTGGAGCTACCTGTAACTCCAGCACGCAAAAGGCACAGCCGGCTCTTTCCTCAGCAGCTCGGCCGACTTATGTGGCCTCCTTGAGCTCCTGCAGAAATGCTAGCACTCGATCGCGAAGAAGCGACGGCTTCAGCTGCCAGTCCACCTCGTCCTTTCGATGCTCCAGTTTCAACCCGATCCCTTCCACTGCAGCACGCAAGACTCCAGAGGCATTCCTGCTTGGAGGCGAAGAAACACGTGTGCGGCCGCCGCATCAGCAAAGGGAACAGCAGCTTGGGTGAAGCTACCTGCTGCTCATGGCAGGAATAGAGATAGCTGGGTGCGCACCAAAAACGGTCCTCGTCGCTGTGCGAATTGTAGGGGCCATCAGCAGGAAACAAGAAGCCAGCCCACCTCCAGGACAATTTTGTGATGACCAACTGCAAAGAGTCGGAAACATGTTCACAATTCAACGAGCGATGGTTCACGCTTCAGTCTGTGGCCCGTGCAGTGTCGTCGCCACATCATGCGCCATTTTCACGCCTTTCCGAGCGACATCGATAGCCCAAACGATTATGAATGCAAAAGCTCTTGGGCAACACTAGCCACTACTAGTCTACTAGTAGCGAACCATGCCTGAAAAGCCGGCGATGCCCAGTTGCAAATGCCAGAACCCGAACTCACCGGCCACCTGACAGAGACTTTCAGCTAAGGTATGAAGGTAGCAGGTTTTTGCGCAGACCTCAGTCATGGACTTCACAAATCTAGTCCAGGTCACACTGACTGTAACCATACACAAGGAATCTTTTCGTTGGAAGCTGTGCCACCCCCCAAACCTATCATGAGTTTCGCCGTTGCCCCCTGCTACTCCACATTCATCCCCATGTTCGACCTCCCTCGACAACCCTGAGACATTCAAGATGTCACGTTCGTTGACTCTCGGAGCAGCCGGTACCAAGCAGTTCTGTCTGCAGCCTCGTAAAGCTCACGCGCACTCCTCAGGTGCTGTAGTTCTGAACAGCGCCTGCGGGCTGCGTCGCGCCACCTGGGCAATGTTGGTCGTGCACATTGAAAAGCCGAGAATTACCCTTGTTTGGCCTTGCATCTTGCTTCTCGTTCCCGGCCATGGCCAGCAGCTCCTATTGCATCAACCCAGCGAAGACAAGAGAGAAGAATAGCTTCACGTTACCTTTCCAGACGCTTTTACAGTCGCGTGGCAGACTGTTGTTGTACGCGGAGAAAGGCATCATTTATCATCATCTTCTCATACAAGCACGACTCAAACTCCACGAATAAAGAAAACCTGCATGCATGCTTACGTACACACAGTTAGTTTGTTGAAAGCTGACAGACGGATTGCTGTGGTGCAGGTATGAGAAAAACATCTTCATCGGTCAACCTCGGTTATGGATACAACAGAAGGCATATTCCATTCTTGCAGAAACAAAACTTGGCGTCCAAGTCTCTTCCCATCGTGTTGCTTGCTTTTGCCCAGAGGTTTATCCTAGCTTGGATAGTACACCCACACACACTCACACCTACCTCCCACATCATGAATCAACGAAGATCGCAACAGCTTCCCTGTCTTATCTCTTGCGCAAGTAGGGCACAGTCCTGCAGCAAGGGTTGCTGGAGCTTTTCGGCCTCCAAAAGCAGGGCCAGCAAGGGCTTGCTGACAAGAAACGGTGAGGAACCAAGACTTTGTGAAACTGATGCATGCCCCCTTATCATAATCTGGCCGGTGCACCGCCCCCAATCTCAGCGAAAGCTCTTCTTGCAAAGACGCAGAGCTCACGCTCTTGCGCTGCTCCTGCCAAAACAACGCAGTCACCGACCAATGCGCAAAGCGATCGTGACACCCGACGGCCTGCGCGAGGTGGAGGTATCTGATGCGGTCTTTCAAGTTGTAGAACTGCCAGCGCTCAACACGAAAACTATACACATGGCATGTCCACTAGCCGGAATCGGACCAAAAACTCAGTACGGCTACTTAGTACCAAACGAGGCGCTTTCACATGCGCTGAACAAATGTTCAGAGGCAGAGATTAAAACTTTAAGAGAAACAAAGGCAATACCAATGCATCTTACTACACTTCGTGATTACCTACTCGAACCTGGCAATTGGCATCAGATCTCAAATTCAAAGGGGAAGAATGGACGGTGAGAAGTTTTCCCAGGGGTAGGCGCCCGGTCGTACGAGAGGAAGATCACATAACGTAAGGTTTGCAGGACAAATCATGCCACGAGGTCAGGTCGGCTTTGATGCTGGTCATTAGGGGGCATGTGGCCTCTGAGTCGCTTCCCCGTTCCGATCTTTTCCGCAAGACTGAACGTCGCTTCCGCATAACGGAATTGCCCGCAATATGGCCCAGAGATGCCACAGTCTAAGAAGGCTGTGGTCTTACTTGTGAACACTGGCGCGCAGTTGAACCCTCAACCACAACAACGACCGTTCCCGAATCTTCCTACGATGTGTTTCAAAGTTGTCGTGATTAAGGCAATATCTTTAGGATGTCCTTGCTCGCGAATCGGGAATGTTCGCGAGACCAGTTTCTCCAAAGCCTGCACTGACAGATGGCCTGTTCAGGTGCCTCGACCAAACGCTGTAGCTGCGCCCATGCAGGCCTCTCATGGCCTTGCCGCTGAAAGTACCTCGCCGCATCTCGGGAACATGTCTGCAGTCTTCCCTGTCAACCTGGCTCTGTAGCACCTCCACAGCAGCTCCGACGCCGTCCGGCTGCTTGCAGAGCGTCGCTGTAGTATGGCCTCGGAAGCCCCTCATCTTCAGTTGGCGAGCCGCGTGTTGGCTGGTGCCTTGACATCGGCGGCATTCGTGTTCAGGATGGCCTCCAGGAGAGAGTGCAGTCTGGGCGTACTTAACCTTGGTCGTACCAAAGAAAATCCACATCAAGCAGCTAATCAGGCAACTGGTCACTTTTCCTCTCCGAGTGCAGAACAGATGATCGAAGGTGATGTGGTGGAAGACGGGCTGGCAAATCACGCATGCTTGTCAATGCCAGACGTGTATCACGTGTATTCCGGTCGCTGCTCCCGCTTCATCACCAGTGCCTCGTTGGAACCTGGAAGCCTGCACGCTGATGCACGACTCCTGCAATCTGCTTCCAAGGCCAGCAGTCAGCAACTGGCAAAGTACACTGAGGTGCACCGACAAAGGAAAGACCGATCGGATACGACCCCAACCAAAAGCGCAAACCCCAGCGGCCTCGAAGAGGATTAGAACTTCAGACTTAAGTAAATCCGGGACGAACCGGCAAGTGAACGCAAAACACACAGCGCGTTTTGAAACAAAAGCACTGCCCGCCTCTTCAAAAAGACCTCCAAAGCTGTGGCTGCCTCAGCCAACCTTTCCAGGCCTTAGGCAGCAAGAAAATTCGCGCTTCGGACCGACTGTGACAGGCACAGTCAGGGGGGACGACTCATAGAATCCAGAAGGGAGGAGATGAGATCTCGGCAACGCTCTTCCGAATCCTTCGTGCCGGATGGCAGTTGCACCAGGAGGCTTGAGTTCGTGTGCAATCTCTCGGTCTGCAGCCAGGACTCCGCCAGCTTGCACACGCGTTCTGCACAGAGCTCTGCAGCCATGCCAGGCTCCTGCACCGCAGGAGCAAAAAAAACGCCTATCTCCTCATTGCACTCAAACTTTGCATCGGAGCCTCTGAAGCCAAAGCCCGGATTCCTCGACAAAGAAGTTGCCACTCTGGGGGAGATGATCCCGTCGGCAAGGAGCCCGCATACCTGCGGCAAAGACGAAGACTTGCGCTCAAACCGCCGGTCTCACACCCGAGTTGCCTCCGCAACATGGACAATGCCTGCTTGGAGGAAGTCGACCTGTGCGCACATGTTGGCCACAGGATAGGAACTTCGGCATGAAGGTGGGTCTGGTGAGGGCATCTCTGCAGTGCAGTCATGCGCTTTACCGGTGCTCTCATCCTGCCCCTTGCTACGTGCGCAGTGCCTGTGGGTCATTGGGTCATGGCCTGCTTCCCGGCGGTATTTTTTGATCGGTTCTAGCCTAGAGTCTCGCCTCGTGTGTGACAGTAATTCTATTTGCTCGAACAATCGGGCAGGTTTCGCCAGAACGGAACTTTGGAAAGTTTAGCCTCAACAAAGCGGCGACGTTGGGTCATTCACGGTCTGTCTGAAGGGCCATGGACCCTGTTAAGCAGCAGAACAAGCCAATAGTACATGCGTCTCCTGAATCATGCAGGACCATCTTCGGTGTCCCCCTTACTTCCGAAAAGAGGCGCCTAGTGGCGGAATGTGGTAGAAGAAATCAGTTTGGCAGAATTGGAAGGAGCTGAACAAACCATGAGAAGCGTGGGAGTACTGAACGGACCGAAGGAAAAGGTGTGCCGCCGAAGTGTCTCTTCGGAAGTTGCGGAGCCGTGCGATGGCAGAACTGAACACGGAGACGAATTTGCAGTCAGAGCCGTTCCCACCCGCTTTGCGCGACACTTGAGGACAAGTCCCGAAATCTGGCGGGTTGCTCTTTGAGCGAAAGAGGCTTGAGCCAAAGGCCATTTCTCCACCTGCCTCGTCTCTCACAAACTTGTCTGTCGGGCCTGGCCCTGGCCTGCTGACAGCTGGCGGAAACCTGCTTTCCGTTGTCGTCTAATCCGAACTGTCGGAACGGAAAGTGAAAGCCCAAGCAGAAAAGTCTTCTGGCGCGTGGCCTGAGGATGAACTCAAGCGGGCCTCTCGCTTGTCACTACGTTGGCAAAACCATACCAGTCTGTTCCTACTTAAACTCGGGCATGGAACGAGCAGGAGCTGACTCGAGCCTTCACCGCCCTGGTGCTGGTTTCATGTTGCTACGTCTATCTACTGCTTCATCTGAGAACAGCTGCAGAGTCTGTCCCGCGTTGGACGTGCGCAAACACATTGTAAAGCTAAAATCGTTGATATGCTCCGTGCATGCCGTTTCCCGACCTCATGCACATCACAGGGCAGCTGAGATGAAAGCTGCCAGTCGGCTCTTCTCAAGCATCGTTTGAGATCAACCTGATCGTGTCATCATCGACACCTCGTAGATGCAAATTCTAGTGTTGCCGCACGGAGCCGCGCCTGAGAGAAGATGGCAGGGCAACAGTCCTTCAGTTTGGCTGACATCACGGTACAGGCACGCACCCAAAGCTAGGACGTCACTTCTTCGAGCACGTCTCGCATCTTTGAATAGCCAACAGCTCTGCGCGAACGTCCGGCACTATTAACTTGAACTGCGTAGGCATACTTAGGAGGCTACTCAGGCAAACTCGTGCACCGCGTACTTCTGTAGATGCTGACAGCGTAGACGACCCAGCAGCAAGACTTCTGCGAGATCTTACAGCCAGAAAGACCCCAGCGTTGCGGTAACTCGGTCAAGATCTGCCGGTGTCAGTCTGCTTGTCGAAGGTGATATGTCCGCCGTGGCCGCCGTCGGCATACGAGACGAACGGATGCAAGAATTTGCGGCTGCTGTGCAGATCTGCAGCTCTCAGAGTAATTATTCTTGGTAGCTGTCGGCTTTCAGCTGTTGACGACAAAGCCTCTGTCCCCGACATGAGGAGATGGCCACTCAACACCGAGTTTGGTCGCTTCCTCCAGTAATTCTATAAGAAACTGAGTGGCGTCGCTTCTTACTTGCCCCACCTGCAACTTGGACAGCTGATGCGTAGCTGAAATGCGCAATCGTATACCCTGACTCGGAAAGGCCTCCATTCCAACAACTACTGCGGCTCCAGGCTGGCTTGTTGGAAAGACTCCAACAGAGACTTGCTCTTGCCACGTTTCCGGATGCGCCATCGCATATCGCCGAGCGGCTGCAGTAAGTGCTTTCAGATTCGGCTTTGTGGCAGATTGCGGTGGAATCAAAAGCTCAATGGCTGCAGATGCTCTTCCAGATCTGCGGATGTTGAGAATTCCCTCGCAATCGGCATAAAGCACAGAGTTGCGGATGTAGATCTCCTGGCTTCATCAGACAAAACCAAAGAGGTTGCCTCGACCCTTGCCGTGCACAACGCTTTCCAACTTCTCAGAATTCTAGTCTAACCCGATATGCTGGCTTACTGGGCACAAAGCGTCGATGCAGGGCTCCCTAAGCAAAGGGCCTTGAGGGGTTCAATCTCCGGCAGAACATCCAGGCACTTGAGGAAGCTTTTCTACGACCTTTCTACTTGGAGGTGTCTCGTAGACTGTCCTCAGACTTGCTAAAGGTACCTGCGAGAAGACACACATGTCCGACTGCAGCATACTGCACATTGCACTACTGTACGTGTTTGACTCCCAGGCACCTCGTCGCAGAGATCCCGAAACACTGTGTTGAGAAGCTTGATCTGCTGTACTTGCAGATAGTTTCCGCGGAAGACAATCATGTCGCCAGTGTCAAAAGGGTTCACATGCAGAAGCAGCACCAAAGATTGCAAGATATCCAGCAAGACTGGACCCCAAGCAAAAGACACTGCCAGGAGTACCTGAGAGGACAGACGTCAACGGTGAATGAGCCTGCAAGCATGTTGTTAAACGACATGCCTGCTCACATACATCACAAGGATGCACCAGGACACCGAAGAGAGAAGCCAGCTCAATGTTTGTAGCACCGTGATCGGTGCAAAGCGTCCCACCGCTACGACTACGAGGACCGAAAGTCGAAGCAGGGAGAGGACGCTGCAAAACAGCCTTAGCAAAAGTCACCAGCTGCTATTTCATTATCAATCAGTGTTGCAATACCTTTGCAAGTATCAAATCATATTCTCAAATCGGCATGGCAGCGCAAATACAGCTGAGTGCTCTCCCACTGTGGATACCAGTCTTGCAGCCTCTTTGTAGGTGGACACGACCAAATGCACAAATGCGTCCTGAAGCTTGCGGTGCCCACATGCTCCCATCTGTGTCTTAATTTCATGCGGTTCTACCCATTGCGCAGCTCAACAATGCCATGACAGGGCAAGGGTCAACTCCAACTGTCTGATCAATGTGTCCAGAGGATTTTGTCTTCTTGATCTTGCGGCTGCGACTCTTGGGCTCTGCTGACTGGCTCTCCTTAGACCACGCTGGAAGCGACTGTGCAACCCGACATCGCAACTTGAATGCTGCAGAGGGGCATATGTGCTGTCAAGCCCTTGTAATGCGCCTACAGGCCTACAGTGGTTCCAACTGCTGCAAGCCATGCAGTTAGCCACGGCACCGAGCCATCTAATGGCATGGAGCTGGATCTCTCCATGACCGTCTTGCCAGCATGTTTCACTGCCTTGGTAATTGCGACGTCCTAGCTCATCAGCAAGCCATTAGAGGACTGCTTGCAGCTGAAGAAGCTACGTCGCTCTCTTCATCCAGTGCCTGTAGCAATGCCCACAAGCGATCGGTTTCCTTGGAGGTGCACAAACTGAGTACAAAAGTGGGGATGCTTCTGAAGCCAACTTCCAAACCGTCATCTTCTGAGAAACCAAGCTATGTGCGCTTCTCTTCAGAACTCCACTGGCTCTGAATGGACGCCTCCCAGACAGCTTCCTGAATCCCTCGAACAGCCCAGTTCGCAAGCTGCATAGCAGTGGCAATGTCATTCTCGATGACCGTATGCAGCCTTTCCACACCAAGCAGGCTGGCTGTACGTAGTTTGACGACATAGTTGAATCTTTGAAGGCGACATACGGTGACATCGCCAACGAGCAGGCGAGAAGAAGCGTGTTGAGTCAATATTGAGCCGACCCCTCAAACATACCTCCTTCCATCAAGGTGCTTGTCGAAATTCAGCCGTCCATGTGGTGCTAGCTTTCGGTACAAAGCACGAGCGCCAGCAGCCACATGCCTGCATAAGAGCAGTGTGCTTTCTCGTCCAGCTGTTCATTGTGACACACATGCCATTCTGGGTTGTGCAGTCGCTCGAGAAACCTGTATATTTGTCTTTAGCACTTGCTGTCTGTGGCCACGAACCCTGGGCCCTCAAACTCCGCCGCCCTAAACCTTACAACCCTGAGCTGCCGAAAAATGAACTTTCGAGCAGTTTTCTCGCAAGCTGAATCAAAACTCTTCTGAAGGGCGACACAGTAAACGCTCTGCACCCTGATGACCTTCTTCAGCGTTGGAGAACGGTGTCAGCCCTTGACGACGGCCATTGCTATTTCAAGGTTCGAATCAGAAGTCAAGGCAGAAAGGATCCATGCAGCTGAATGGCTCCGGCTCAAGCACCACGCCGTCCACTTTGAAAACATCCTGAGCACCTGTCAGGCGTCGGACTTGGAAGGCAAGCAGCAGCTTCGACCACGCAAGGATCTACTCTATGCAGCTTCTGCACTTGAGAACAAGTTCTGCAGCTGCACATGCCGAGGAACTGGAGCCACTAGTCTCGCGCTTCATTCGGAACTCTGCGAAGTCGTCACTATCTTCATCCTGCCGCACGAGCTCACCGGTGAGCCGGTCGCTCAAACAGTGTCGGTTTGCAATCGCTTTCTCGCTTCAGTCCTCCCCTTCGGCCAAAGAGGCCAGGCTCAGCCACAGCTCAGAGCCTTCGCGAGCCAACTGACTCGCGAACGCATTGGAACATGCTGCAACTTGTTACTCGAAGTTTGGGTTGGCAAAACAATTAGGCAGTGGCAGAGAACAACGCAGGGCACACACGTCGTCGCCCAGGGCAACTTGTCACACATCGTATACACCAACCATGTTCCACGACGACATACGCCATAGCCATGTATTGTCGCATCATGGAACATCTTGTTTCTTTTCCCTTCTTGCACTTTGTCCAAGACATTCTGTGATGCTGTGGCCAACACGAGTCAAAAGTCCAAGCCTGGGCTGCCGGAAGCGATGAGCTCGGCACACGCACGCTCGAAGGCCAATGGCACAGAGTCGTCCAAGTCCAGCAGAGACTTCTCGTCGGGCTTCTGTGGCGAAGACAGCAACAAACGAGAGGCATGCAAAAAAACGCATCTTGCTAGCAATACTACGTCAGAGTGCGGTCAAGGTGCTTCCTCGCTGCTTTGCTTCTCCACTGCACCCCTGACGTTTGCATGTCACCCAAGCCTTGACAAATTATGGGAAGCATCAAAGCCCTGACCACCACCACCACCACCACCACCACCACCACCACCACCGCCCCCACCACGGCCGCCACAACAAATGCAACAGCAGCTGCAACGGCAGTAGTAGCAGCATCAACAGGCGCAGCAACAGCAGGCATCAGCAACACCAGGCAGCAGCAAATGCAACAGCAACAGCAACATCTGCAGCAACGGCACCAGCCCCAGCCCCAGCCCCAGCCCCAGCACGAGCACCACCACCACCACCACCACCTTCACCCCCAAGGCCACCACTTCGTCTTTGAACCTTCAGTTCCTTTGATTTGCCCTTCATTAGTGGAGTGGCCGAGCCCTGGTACGCACATGAGCTGCGTGTTGCAAGACGCAGCCGGCGACGCGAATCGCCGACCTAGTTCCCGTCGCGACGTCTGGACTCTCCTGACTGCGGTACAAACAAACCCCACGGCCACCACCACCACAACAACAACAAAACCAACAACAACAACAGCAACAGCAACACATGCAACAGCAGCATCAACTGTAGCAGTAGCAGCAGCAACAGCCGCAGCAACAGCAGGCAGCAGCAACGGCAACTGCAGCAACGGCAACAGCAACAGAAAACAGCACGACAACAGCAACAGCACCAGCACAAGCCGCCAGCCGCAAGCCGCAGCTGCAGCCACAGCAGTAAGAACGGCAATCCTCCTCATCCTCTTCCTCCTCGTCGTCCTCGTCGTCCTCGTCACGCTCCTCCTCGTCCTCCTCCGCATCCGCGTGCTACTGCCCTTGCTGCCACGACGACAACGACCGGCGGCAATGTTGGCAGCGGCAAGGCCACTAGCACCACGACCGTCACTGCTACAACCACTGCCCTTCCTCCCGCCAGAAATATCAACTCAAGTGACTCAAGCATTTCTTTCCTCATCTTCGCACTATGCAACAGTAGCGGCTTCATCGTCATCATCGTCATCAACAACAACATGACAGTCATGGCCACCAGCGCACCACCGTCACCGCCGTTGTCATTATCATGACCAGCCAGGACCGGCAGCTGCTGCATCAACATCACCTTTGCCATCAGCAGCAGCAGCAGCCGCAGCAGCAGCCGCAGCAGCAGCAGCAGCACCGTGAGAATCATCAACGCCGTCGCCACAATCCAGATCAGCATCACCATGGCCGTCGGCAGCACAATCACCATGCGATTATCATTGTCTTCGCACTTGGAAGGAGAACACAGTGGCAAAGAATCCAGCACCGAGCCTCAATACTGCAAGCACCCGCCGCTCACGGGTATTTTGCCACAATTCCGACCGCTGTGTGGTGAGGATCCGGCTGCTGTACCTTCACTCTGAGCCCGATTAGTTGCAAATGCGAAAGCCGAAGCCGACGAGCCTTCAAGTCGCTCGCGAATCGCCATGCGAGGTTTGCAGACTGTGATCTTCAATGCTTGCACATGCGCTTTTAAGCAGCCATTCCACCACAAGTACATGAAGCCGCCACACTTGGAAACTACAATCGAGGTTAATCCAGCAGAGGTACAGAAGCTCGGCAGCGGTTTCCCCAGCGCGCAGCATGCGAGCCAGCAACAGCAGCATTGATGCATCACGGAGTGCTGGCACCCAGCGCAGCCAGAAGCCCCTGAGATGACGTCAACCCAACTTACGAAAGTTCCGAAAACCGAGTGGTCATTATTGGCTCGCAAATGTACCCTTTCTCGCGTGACTTCTTCTCAGCTGTCTGTCTAAGCTCACCTGGCAGCTTCATTTTGGTTTCGATCTATTCCGACTCCACATACGTCGATTTGTTGATGCTGCAAGCGAAGCTTCCATCATGATCTTTACCTGTTTTCGGAAGGCCTGGCAATCGACCTCAAACATTCCACGTGATAGAACCGCTGCACTAACAAGCGGAATCGAATCAGTTGGGATGGAATGCACCAGAGTTCAAGGCGCACTAAACCATATGCAGGGCTTCAAGATGCTGGAGACTCCAGGCGAGATCGGATGCGCGAAGCATGACATCATTGATATGCTGGTAACATGACTGCAACCTCGCAAGAGAAAGAGCGAATCGCATCAACTCCAAGAACAAACACCTGCGGAATGCACACCATGCACTTGCTGATTGTCTGCGGCTCTGGTGCGTGAATTCCCTTGAGACACTACCTGGTTGTCTTCTGAGCAAGTTTCACGTGCCCCTGAGTCGACCTGTAGAAACTTACAGCTGTTGGACTTTTGTACGATGAGCTCTCGAGATAGTCATTCAAAAGACAGGTTTCGCTGGTTCTCTAGTCGGAGAAATAGCCTCATCCTTCCCAGGACTCCTCCACATGTCAACCTCCGTCATGCCAGCACTTCCTCGTGTGCCGGAACTTCAGTTTCTGTCTTTGCATGCTGGTTCCGACGCCACACCTTCGTCTGCACATGCGGCACTTCTGCAGAATTCATGTCTTCCAGCACCACGATTCGTGACCTCTCAACACCAACCGGCTTGTGCTGCCACGGTATAGGGTCGCAGCTTACGCACACCTCAGTTCGAACCAGGTATCTGCCATTCGCTTGAAGCACCTCAACAACTTTAACATCGACACGCTTTCACATCCCTCGGAAACTACAAGTCTTTTCCCGAAAGCATCGCGAAGGGTTCTTCAGTGTGGAACGCCGCAGCTGAGTACATAGATGACAGACATAGAATCAACTCACTTTATTCCATACTTTACTCTACACTCTACACTTGATACTTGACTCTACACTTGATACTTACTTACTTACTTGACCCTTATGACTGACTCTCTACACTTGACACTTGACTCTATGATACTTGACTCTACACTTGATACTTGACTCTATGTTATGCTTACGACTTACTTACTTACTTACTTACTTCAATCTACTTACTAACTTACTTGACACTTGACACTTGACACTTGACACTGGACTCTATGTTATGCTATCTCTATACTTACTTACTTACTTGACTTGCTTACTTATACTTACTATACTTACTTACTTATGACTGACTCTCTATGCATCTATGACTTACTATGACTTATGACTTACCTTACTTGACTTGCTTACTTATACTTACTATACTTACTTACTTATGACTGTTATGACTGACTCTCTATGCATCTATGACTTACTATGACTTATGACTTACTCTCTACATCTCGGTATCTTAATATTTCTTAATATTGGCGGGGGTGGCACCGTCGGGGTCCATCGGGAATGCAACCCTTCCCAGGGATTGGCTGCCTCGGGCGTTCAAACGCTAGGTAAAGTGACACATTTTAGGCGCCCGGCGCAACCCTTCCCAGGGATTCGCTGCCTCGGGCGTTCAAACGCTAGGTAAAGTGACACATTTTAGGCGCACCGCGCAACCCTTCCCATGGATTCGCTGCCTCGGGCGTTCAAACGCGAGGTAAAGTTACACATTTTAGGCGCCCGGCGCAACCCTTCACAGGGATTGGAACTCTCGGGCGTTCAAACGCGAGGTAAAGTTACACATTTTGCGGTTCCCGCGCAACCCTTCACAGGGATTCGCCTCCTCGGGCGTTCAAACGCGAGGTAAAGTTACACATTTTAGGCGCCCGGCGCAACCCTTCACAGGGATTGGAACTCTCGGGCGTTCAAACGCGGGTAAAGTTACACATTTTGCGGTGCCCGCGCAACCCTTCACAGGGATTCGCCTCCTCGGGCGTTCAAACGCGAGGTAAAGTTACACTTCTTGCGGGCGCCGCGCAACCCTTCACAGGGATTCGCCTCCTCGGGCGTTCAAACGCGAGGTAAAGTTACACTTCTTGCGGGCGCCGCGCAACCCTTCACAGGGTTTGGGTGCAGTTCAATTTTTTTTGCAACCCTTCACAGGGATTTGCATTTTGCAACCCTTCACAGGGATTGGCGTGGTCGGGTGTTCGAACGCGAGGTAAAGTTGCATTTTTTGATTTGCATTGAAATGAATTTTGCAACCCTTCACAAGGATTGGCGTGGTGGAGTGTTCGAACGCGAGGTAAAGTTGCAATTTTTGATGAGCATTGAAATGAATTTTGCAACCCTTCACAAGGATTGGCGTGGTGGAGTGTTCGAACGCGAGGTAAAGTTGCAATTTTTGATGAGCATTGAGATGAATTTTGCAACCCCTCACAGGGATTGGCGTGGTCGAGTGGTTGAACGCGAGGTAAAGTTGCAATTTTTGATGAGCATTGAGATGAATTTTGCAACCTTTCACAGGGATTGGCGTAGTGGAGTGTTCGAACGCGAGGTAAAGTTGCAATTTTTGATGAGCATTGAAATGAATTTTGCAACCCCTCACAGGGATTGGCGTGGTCGAGTGGTCGAACGCAAGGTAAAGTTACACATTTTGCGGTGCCCCGCGCAATCCTTCATTGAGAGGGATTAGCTTCCTCGAATGTTCTAATCGGAAGGTGTGCAGGTACTGTTGCATGGTCTTTGGGCGCTGCGTGTAACCCTCTGCATGGATTGGCGTGGTCCAGGGTTGAAACGTGTGTGCAAACTACTACTTGTATCCTTTCCGCCGTGCAACTCTCCACAGGGAGTGGCGTGGTCGATTGCAGGAACTTGCATCTCTGCGAGGTGCAATTGGCAACCTTCAGAGGGATTGGCAGATGCATATATCGATAATATACGCACATATATATATATATATATATGTGGTCGATTGCAGGAACTTGCATCTCTGCGAGGTGCAATTGGCAACCCTTCAGAGGGATTGGCAGATGCATATATCGATATTATACGCACATATATATATATATATATATATATATGTGGTCGATTGCAGGAACTTGCATCTCTGCGAGGTGCAATTGGCAACCCTTCAGAGGGATTGGCAGATGCATATATCGATAATATACGCACATATATATATATATATATATATATATATATGTGGTCGATTGCAGGAACTTGCATCTCTGCGAGGTGCAATTGGCAACCCTTCAGAGGGATTGGCAGATGCATATATCGATAATATACGCACATATATATATATATATATATATATATATATATATATCTTTGTATCTATCCATATATAGATAGATAGATAGATAGATAATAGATATATAGATAGATAGATAGATAGACATATATTCATGCGCCTGTACGGCGCGTACGCTGTCTTGCGACGGCGCAACGCGCCGCTGCCTGGCCGATGACCTGCAGGCTCGGAGCTTCTTCCTGCTTTGTAGAGGCTTTCTCCTTGCACACGTTTGACTCGCAGGCTGCCTGGTCGATGACCTGCAGGCTCGGAGCTTCTTCCTGCTTTGTAGAGGCTTTCTCCTTGCACACGTTTGACTCGCAGGCTGCCTGGTCGATGACCTGCAGGCTCGGAGCTTCCTCCTGCTTTGTAGAGGCTTTCTCCTTGCACACGTTCGACTCGCAGGCTGCCTGGCCGATGACTTCTGCAGGCTCGGAGTTTCTTGCTGCTCTGTAAAGGCTTTCTCCTTGCACGTTTGCCTGCCTCGTTTGGCTCGAAAGGCAGAAGAAGGGGAAGAAAGGGAAAACGCGTTGCAGTATTTTGCACACATTGCAGCATCTTACTACACCTAGTACGCTTCCTTGCCTGCCTTGACGCTGTCTTGCGAAAGGGCCGGTGTGGAGATTATTCTCAGCTTATTCTCATCTTCTCAGCTGACCATACTTAGGACAGTTGTTTGCCCGCCTCGACGCTGTCTTGCGAAAGGGTCGGTGCAGACACTTTTGCATTTGAACATACTTGGGACAGTGTTTTGCTTGCCTCGACGCTGTCTTGCGAAAGGGCCGGCGTGGACGCCTTCTTCCATCCCATGGATTCGCGGTTGCAGAAGTTCCGCGCCGATTATGCCCAGCAGGGCGAAGACTGGCTCCGCACCGAGCTGGGGAAGCAGAGTCGGGATGAGCTGGCTAAGCTCTGTGTCGCTGCGGGTGTGCAACAGAAGTCTGCCGGGCACAAGCTTACCAGAGCGGAGCTGTTGGAAGCTCTATCAAAGAGCATTGCCGGGGAGCAGGCTTCATGGGGAAGCGGCGTTCTTGAGGATTGTCCATGTCAGCTTCGGTTGCAGTGAACCGTCAGCGTCGTCGTCGGGTGGGATGCTTAGTGCTCTGCAGTGAAGCAGTTCTTGGTGTCAGGCCGATGAAGCGGCCTCGCAGCGAAAGCTGCAGGAACTGCGCACGGGTTATGCCGAGCAGGGCGAAGCCTGGCTCCGCACCGAGCTGGAGAAGCAGAGTCGGGATGAGCTGGCTAAGCTCTGCGTCGCTTCGGAGGTGCGACAGAAGTCAGCCGGGCGCAAGCTCTCCAGAGCGGAGCTGTTGGAAGCTCTATCACAGAGCATTGCCGGGGAGCAGGCTTCATGGGGAAGCGGCGTTCTTGAGGATTGTCCATGTCAGCTTCGGTTGCAGTGAGCTGTCAGCGTCGTCGTCGGGTGGGATGTTTAGTGCTCTGCAATGAAGCAGTTCTTGGTGTTAGGCCGATGAAGCGGCGTCGCAGCAAAGGCTGCTCGAGCTGCGCACGGGTTATGCCGAGCAGGGCGAAGCCTGGCTCCGCACCGAGCTGGAGAAGCAGAGTCGGGATGAGCTGGCTAAGCTCTGCGTCGCTTCGGAGGTGCGACAGAAGTCCGCCGGGCGCAAGCTCTCCAGAGCGGAGCTGTTGGAAGCTCTATCACAGAGCATTGCCGGGGAGCAGGCTTCATGGGGAAGCGGCGTTCTTGAGGATTGTCCATGTCAGCTTCGGTTGCAGTGAGCTGTCAGCGTCGTCGTCGGGTGGGATGTTTAGTGCTCTGCAATGAAGCAGTTCTTGGTGTCAGGCCGATGAAGCGGCGTCGCAGCAAAGGCTGCTCGAGCTGCGCACGGGTTATGCCGAGCAGGGCGAAGCCTGGCTCCGCGGCGAGTTGGGGAAGCAGAGTCGGGCGGAGCTGGTTGGGCTCTGTGTCGCTGCGGGTTTGCAACGACACCGTGCCGGGTGCACGCTTACCAAGCCGGAGTTGTCGAAAGCTCTATCACAGAGCATTGCCGGGGAGCAGGCTTCATGGGGAAGCGGCGTTTTTTAGGATTGTCCATGTCAGCTTCGGTTGCAGTGAGCTGTCAGCGTCGTCGTCGGGTGGGATGTTTAGTGCTCTGCAATGAAGCAGTTCTTGGTGTCAGGCCGATGAAGCGGCGTCGCAGCAAAGGCTGCTCGAGCTGCGCACGGGTTATGCCGAGCAGGGCGAAGCCTGGCTCGCGGCGAGTTGGGGAAGCAGAGTCGGGCGGAGCTGGTTGGGCTCTGTGTCGCTGCGGGTTTGCAACGACACCGTGCCGGGTGCACGCTTACCAAGCCGGAGTTGTCGAAAGCTCTATCACAGAGCATTGCCGGGGAGCAGGCTTCATGGGGAAGCGGCGTTTTTTAGGATTGTCCATGTCAGCTTCGGTTGCAGTGAGCTGTCAGCGTCGTCGTCGGGTGGGATGTTTAGTGCTCTGCAGTGAAGCAGTTCTTGGTGTCAGGCCGATGAAGCGGCGTCGCAGCAAAGGCTGCTCGAGCTGCGCACGGGTTATGCCGAGCAGGGCGAAGCCTGGCTCCGCGGCGAGCTGGACAAGCACGGCAAGGATGAGCTGGTTGGGCTCTGTGTCGTTGCGAGTGTGCGACGACACCGCGCCGGGCACACGCTTTCCAAAGCGGATCTGTTGGAAGCTTTGTCGCTGGGCATCATCCAGGAGGAGGTATGACGGGGGGAAGGGGGGCGTGTGCGTGCATGTGTGTGTGTGTGTGTGTCTGTTTGTTTCAGTGCTTACAGGTGAATATCGAGGACCTCTTCACGGCAGATGGCTTGCGGCGCTTGGCAGGAGAGCTCGGGGAAAAGGCACCACCTCGAATTCGGGCGCGGCTTCGTGTCTTGCCCTTGCGGGCCGATGGACCCTGTATGCAGCGAGTGGCCGAAGATCTGGGTGTGGCGTATGAGGACGTGAGCAAGCAGGTCTTGATTCAGCGGATTGTCATGGCGTTGTGCCCCCTGCGCGTTCCGAGTGCAGACGGTGACATCAAGTACCTAATGTGGAGATCCCTCTACGCGGTTCGCAGAGCCGGAGCACAGGATGCTGAAGCGGTGGTTGCAGCTGCTTGCGACATCTTCGAGGATGCCAACGTGCGCCAATCCGCGGCTGCGTACTCGTTGGACATTACGGTAGAATCATTTTCCGCGAGACATCTGTCTTCCGATTCGGAGAGAGATCTACTTGCGCAAAAGATTCTGGACAGTCTGCAGCATTGGTCACAGGTCGACACGGCGCTGTCTCGAGAAGTGAGTTCTACGTGGGAGGTTGCTGTTGCCGGCTTGAGAGACGCGACTGTGCCGTGTCTGACTTCTTCCATGCAGCATTGTCTTCTTGCAGCCGTGTTGGAAGATCACGTGGATCAGCGGACAGGCGAGCATTATCGCAAATCACGATCTTCGTGTAATGTCTTGGATGCCGTGTTGCTGTCGTGCGTTGTGCGTGTGAGTTCGGGAAACAGGTTGGTGGCGTCTTGCAGATTGCCTCGAGCGAGTGGACCCCGTGGACGTTGCTCGCCGGCTCTGGTATCTGGCCAACCTCGAGGCGGAGCCGCGAGCGTGTGCAACGGACGGGTACGAAGATCGCCAAGAGGTGTTGGAGGCAACCCGCGCGAAGCCGTCCCGAAACATAGAGAGTCTGGGACGTGATCGTGCATGGGGTCATGGACATAATGAGGATTAAGTTGGACTGTAGCTTCATGTGCGCACGCGTTGCTGTGCGTTCCTCGCTCATGTTTGTTTCATCGGGTCCTGGCAGGCTGTCCTGAGCATTATCCAGCACAAGTTTCGCACTCGCAAGTTCGATCGGGCCGATACCACACTGCTTCGGGGGCTGATGCGTCGGTATGGGTGGGAGCGACAAGCACAGCCGGACGAACCTTTGTACTGGTACCAGACCTTCGGGGACGTGCGGAAGTCTGAAGACTGGTCGCAATTTGCTTGGTTTTTGGTGACGGAGCTGTTGCACCCGCTGGCTGGCATCGGCATTCGTGACTTGCACAATCCTAACACAGTGTCGGCAGCCAGGGCTAGCGAGCAAGGCATAGATAAAGACACGCTCACCTTGCGGAATCAGCTTCTGGACTGGCAGACGACTGAAGGGTGTTACCGTTTGCCTTCGCGAGAGGAGAATCCAGTCCTGGCCAAGGGTGTTAAAGCGTACTACCCTGACGGTGCCACTGCGAGGGCCCGGGCCATGAGAAAGGCTTATCCGCCGGATTTCGATCCGTTGTGCTGGCTGGCACTTGACTGCCTTGGTGATGGCTCGGAGGCGCTAGACGGCATTCTCTGGCGTTCGGCCGTGGAGCGGGCAGTGCTGTTCGCCGTCCCCGGGTGGTGTGAGGGCAGGCGTATGAAGCAACGTTTCTTGCCCGTGGAAGACTTGCTTCGGAACGCGGACGAGGCGGGGCGGCAAGCGCTCGGGATCTTGCGAGACTCCGAGGTGTCGTTGCCTTTGAAGCTGGATCGCGTCGCTGTGCTGCTGAATTGCTCTCGGAGCGTACCTGCCGTAAGCGAGGCGGTAGCTCGTCGCCTGCTCCAGACTTTTTCGGACGATGCCTCGGTGACGTGCGAACGGTGTTGCTGCCGCTTATGCGACTTCAGTTGCCGGAAGCAATCGGAGCTGAAGCAACACGTCGTGGACACTCATCTCGTGCGGCCGCTGGATGTGGAGCTCGCCTTCGTTGAATACCGCAAGAAAATCCTGGCGATGGTGGAGCATGCCGGTCCGATGGCTTCTTGTCGCATGCTGCGCCTTCTTGCTTTCGGTTACGGTAAAGGGTCGACGTGCGTAATAACGTGTTAGGAACGATCACAGTCAGGTGCCTGGGATGAGTCGTCAGCGTGCAATCGCTGCCAATTTCGACGAGGAGCTGCGATGCCCTCTTGAAATGGACGGTGGCCGAGCGGAAGGAGGCTGCGTGGTGTGCGCTCGCCGTTTCTGGATGAACGAGTTGTTTTCCATGGTTCTCTTTCAGAGGCCGGATGAAGATGCGTCGACAATCGAGGTACCTGCCGGCGCCGAGACGCTGGCCCCGAATCAGCAGCACCGTCTTTGCCGATTGTTGGGCGTCGCTCGGTATGCGGAGCGCTGGCCGCAGATAGCTCTTTCCGAACTGAAGGCCTCTGCTGTGGAGCATCCGTACATTGAAGGCGAGTTTCTGCTGCTGCATCGCCGCCGCATGCCGGCATCTTTCACGGACCCCTGTACGGTTTGCAGAGACTGTCGCAGGAGTTTGAAGAGCAGTATTCTCACGCTTCCCAGGCATGCGCTGGCCAACGACCTTTGGATCGGACGCGTATTGCCCGAGCTCAGCAACCTCTCGGCTGGAACAAAACGGCTGCTTCCCATCGTGCGGGTTTGCATGCAGGTGACCGTCTTGCAACCTTTGTCACTGCCGCGAGACGAGAGGCAGAAGGGATACATCGGTAACACGATCTTCCTGCCGCAGGCTGGGCCTAGCGCCATCCAGGCTACTCTGCCTCCCAAAGACCAAGACATGGCCGAGAGCATCTTGTTCGTTTTGGTTGGGCAGAAGAAGCAGGAACTGCGGTCCAGCAAGCTTTTGCAAGCTCCCAGAGAGGAGTATGTTGCCGCTGTTGAGAAGCTGCGCGAGACGTCGCCTTACTACAGGTCGGTCGCGCTGGAGGCCGGCCTAACTCCTGGTGACGACGTCGACGCACTGGAAGGCTGCGTTTTGGAAACGGCCGCTGACAGTTACTTGGCCCGCGAACTTTTGCAAAAGGGCCCGGCCGATGCGCAAGGCCAAGATGAGGAGGGCGAGCCAGACGAACAGAATCTGGATCGCGGCCCCGGCAGCTCGGAGGACGCTGTCTTGCGAAGTCCAACTGCCGGCGTCAGCAACTTGGAGGACGCTGTCTTGCGAAGTTCAGTTGCTGATCCGGATCCTGGCCGTGGCGCCGGCAGTTCGGAGGACGCTGTCTTGCGAAGTCCAGCTGCCGGCGCCAGCAACTTGGAGGACGCTGTCTTGCGAAGTTCAGTTGCTGATCCGGATCCTGGTCGCGGCGCCGGCGGTTCGGAGGACGCTGTCTTTCGAAGTCCAGCTGCCGGCGCCAGCAACTTGGAGGACGCCGTCTTGCGAAGTTCAGGTGCTGATTCGGATTCTGGCCATCTGGTATCCAGCATCGTTGGATTGAACGATCAGTCGGATGACGGCAATCGCTGGTTGCGAGTGTGTAGCGATGTAGAAGAACTATGTCGTCGCAGGCCTCCGCAATATTACACGGATGCGGAATCCGTCCTTCGCAGCCGGGTGCAGAACGAGGTGGATCCGGATCGGCCGCATGCTGTGGGCTTGTTGGGGCGCGAGGGCCAGCAGGAGCGGGCAGTGCTGCGCCGTGTTCAAAAGGTGCAGTCGATGGCCAAGGGTGTGGAGCAGGAGCGACGAGCCCAGAAGCAGATGTTTGAAGTGCGGCCGCAAAAGCTCGTGGTACCTTCTCGTGACGAACCGATGAACATGTTTCAGCCGGCCACCTGGGCGATGGCGTTCCCGGAGCTTTTTCCTTGGGGGGACGGCGTTCCGTTCGTCAGGCGCGAGACGGGCATGGAGGCGGGCGAGGTATTTCGGTATTTGTTGCTTCGAGAAGAGCTGGTTTATGGCGACACGATTGCTTCGCCGGCCCTTCCTCGGTGGAGTATGTCCGTGTCCTGGCAGTGTTACATTCAAGACCGGGTTCGGAGTTAAGAATGGATATTAAATATTTCCGCCGGCTAGCGGATATGTGAAAGTAGTATGTCCGTGTCCTGGCAGTGTTACATTCAAGACGGGGTTTGGAGTTAAGAATCGACATTAAATAATTCCGCCAGTGGACGCTGTCTTGCGAAAGCTGGCGGATTTGTGAAAGTGAATGGGCTCGCAGCAGGAGCAGCTCTTGCCTGTCATGTACGATGTGAACCGCAGACTTTCTCTCATGCGGACATCGAAAGCCTACGTGAAGCGGAGTGGTTTCAGTCGACACTGTGCGAAGATTGCGTCGGTGACCACGGAACAGCTGCTGCAGGCCATGGCCCTGCACGGCGAGAAGGCCGACATTCGCGAGTTATTGCGGTCGCCGGATGTTGACGTGTCGTTGAAGCGCGCGCTTGGCAGCGTGCTGCAGGCGAGCGCGAACGTCTTGGGCACGGAAGGACACCGCAGTCAAATTCGACTTCGAGGCCATGCGGCTGGTTGGCACTACGGGACTTCTCACGTCTTCGTGACGCCGAATTTGGCGGATTCCCGTGCTTCTTTGCTGCTGCAGCTGCACCTTCAAGGCGCGGAAGGGAAGGTCGAAAACTTCGACGTCGATCTGCGATGGGACTTGGAAGAGCCCTCGCTGCCGTCCTTGGCCGCCATGAGGCGTATGTTGGCAGCCGATCCCGTGTCGCAGGCGAGGTTTTTCGATCTCATGATGACTTTGTTTTTCGAAGAGGTGCTGGGAACGTTGCCACCCTTTACTCGAGCGAGTTTTCGTGCAGGAAAGGCTCAGCTCTACGAAGATGGTTTCGCGGCATCGACTTTCCCAGGTTGCTTCGGTGACATTGCCGCTTTCTGCGGCCCTCTGGAGACTCAAGGACGAGGTTCGATGCATCCCCACATCTTGATCGTTCTGTTGGGCCACGACCTGGGCAGTCGTCTGCGCTCCATGATGGCCAGGGCTGCGCGAGGTGAGGTCGTGACCGAGCTCCAACGTTGGCGCGAGAAAGTCTTGGAGGCCGCAAGCCGCATTCGATATGACAGCCAGCTTGCTTTGGCTGCCCAGCTGTCCGTCGATGCCGCGCCCCTGCCTCTTGGCGAGCGCCTAAAGGCGTCTGCGGGCAATCAGTATGCGGGGGCGCCTTTGGGAGAGAAGGAGCCGGACGGGCATGAGCTTGCGGCCACGGAGAGTACCGACCAGGCACCTTTGCGATTGACGGGCTGCTATAATTCGCTGAGACCGGCATATCTTCGCCGCTGCCGCAAGGAAGATGCACTGTCTGGTTCCGAGTGGTCGCAGCAGCTGTGCAAGGACTATCGGCGTCTGGTCATTCAAAACCACTTTCACAAGTGCACGAAGTCTTGTTTCAAGAAGTTTCCTGTCCGCACGTGTGCGTGTGTGTGGGTGTGTTTGTGTGAGCGATGTCTTTTGTGTGTTATGGTGTGCGTGTGTGTGTGTGTGTGTGCTTGTTTGCAAGGTAGCACGTGTCGGCGTGGGTAGCAGCTCAGGAAGTCTGCCAAGGGCAAGCGTGGATGTCGCTTCGGCTGCTTTCACTTGGAACTGACGACTGAGAGGAATGACGAGGGCGAGGAGAAGGTGCGTCTCAAATGTTACAAGGGCTGGCCTCGAGTTCCCCAAGCCGGGTTCGCTGCTCTCCCTCGTGACCACGATGCATTGCCACAGCAAGAAGCAGCGAAAAACGAGTCCCCGCACGTTTTCCAGCCTCAGAGAGATCACCCCGCCGAGGGCATGTCGAATCCCACGGCACAGGTTTGCATGAGATGCAACGTGGATGTGAAGTATCTCGGACGATGTCTTTGCGAGTATGATCTGCAGACACTGCATGCCGACGGGGAGCACGAGTTACTGGATACCTGTTTACAGCGTCTGCTCGTTGACATGTTTCGAGATATGCAGGACGGTCGCTTTTTACTCATTACTTCGTATAAGATTAAGCGGGTAATGCGATAGAAATGTTTCCTCACATCGTGTCGAAGTCTTTGCCGATGGAAGGATGTCCAATTTTACACTGGCGAGTATGCCGCGAAAAAGTTCGAGGTTTCCCGATCACTGCTGCCCGAACTCTTTGCTGGAATTCAACGCTTGGAGCAGGAAGAAACCGAACGTCGGCGTCAAGAGCAAGGTGATGCTGCGGAGGCCGAGCCAGCCGAGCCTGCTGCGCGGTCTCAAGTCACACAAGCTCGTGCGTTGAGCATCTTGCGCCGTCTGGCTTTCGGCATGCAGCGCTGCGTTGCTAAGTCCAACGGCGAGATGGCGTATCAACTGTTGTTTCAACAGGAGCAGCTTGTGAGCTACAGCGGGTACAACATGTTCTTCCGTTTCGTCCCGTACGCCATGATGAAGGGTCGTCAGGTGGCGCTGGATGCATTTTCCGAAGGGCGGCCTGATTTGCGCGTTGTTGCTTTGGAGGCGGAGACGAACCCGGAAGCCACAGGCGAGGTTCCGTTGCAGGAGGTGGCGGAGGTAGAAGACGATGATGTCGGGAACCCCCTTGGCAAGGGCCGCCGACAGTCGCAGCCCGTGGCCTACAACCAAAAGGACGATTACGTGCATCGCGGGCCCAGTGCTGTACTGGCATGCATGTCCTTGGTCAACTACTCTCGCTACGTGCGGCGTGTGCCTCGCAGCAAGGCTGGGAGAGTGGACTTCGTGCGGTATTTCCCGTTCGATGCGCACTACGGGCAATATGCGTCTTCTTTGCAGGTCAGCCGACATGCATCAGCGTCAAGTCCATGTCGCGTTCCATGCTTGTGATGTGTATAGACATGTACGTCTGCGGCAGGAGCTTCGAGGTGCCGACGACAACGTCGTCGTGCCCATGGATTTACATTGGCCTGCAGCTGGAGAGAAGGAGAAGCTCGCCTGCTGCATGCTCGGGCTCTCTTTTCCGTTTCCTCGCTGTGCAGGCGAGGAGCATTGCAATGAGTCTTGGAAGTGTTTCCAGTGTCATGTTCTGGAGCCGCGAGAACAAGAAGGTTTCGTGCGATGTCGCTTTTCCCCGGTATGGCGCCACTGGCGAGCCTGCATGAAGCTGCGCAAAGCTTCTGCTCAGGAGAGGCTTTTGGGTGGTGTTGCACTGCCGTATGTCAGGGATCTCGTCGGTGTGCGAGAGTGGTTTCCGATGCCGAAGGTCGAGGAGGATGAGCAGGACGGCCAGCATCCGCATAACGGTGCCGGCGGTTCGGAGGACGCTGTCTTGCGAAGTCCAGCTGTCGGCGGCAGCAACTTGGAGGACGCCGTCTTGCGAAATTCAGCTGCTGAGCCGGAGCCGGAGCCGGGTTGTGGATCTGGCGAGGTTCTCGATCTTCCGAACTGCGGGTACTTCCCGTACTTCCTCATGTGGTGTTGGGGCAAGATGTTTCCAAATCGAAGCAATGCTTTTCACGACCTCCCGCGAGTTCATGAACGGATCTGTTGCTTTCTGGACATCCCCTGCGGATTTCACTACACTCAACTCACTCCCCTGGAACACATGTGTCACGTTCAGGACACCTGGCTGGAGCGAGTTTCTTTGCACCATTCTGCGAGACAAATCAGCAGCAGCCAACGTAGGGCAGAGCGCTTTGCCTACGTTTCCAAAGCCGATGAGGAAGGGGAGCAGGCGAGGACATGCATTGGGTTCCCCCTCATTTTGGTGTGCGTGTGTGCGTGTGTGTGCGTGTGTGTGTGTGTGTGTGTGTGTGTGTGTATGTGTGTGTGTGTGTGTGTGTGTGTGTGTGTGTGTGCGTTTGTTTGGCGTGTGTGGATGACAACAGGACGGTTCCGGGCCCATGGACATCGAGGGGGCCTCTGTAGATGATGACCTGGAGCACGAGGATGCCATCGAGCGCGCGGAATGTGCCGAGCACGCTGTGTCTTTGGATCATCTGGCCGAAGTTCTGTTCCGCGAGAAGGAGTGGAAGAGTGCAATGGCGGGACGCCAGAACAAAACGAAGGAAGCGCTTCAATGCTTGAAGCATGTCGTTGAAGGCCTCGGCGGCTTGCCAGACGTAAAAGCGACAACTTCCGGCCAGGCTTTCGGTGCGGCCGGCACACGCAAAATTTGGTTTCAGTCTGATGCCAAAGCGGTCTTTGAGCAGCAGCATCGCTATTTGGATAAGGTCGCGGGAGGTTCGGTGAGACAAAACCGACGTTTCTGTTTAGTGGATTTGCTCCTCGTGTCCTAGTTTCGTGGCCAGCAGTCGATGCAGGCGAAGTGGCAGGCGAAGCGGCGGGTCACGTGGGAGATGAGGAATGCGAGATGGGAGATGAGGAGGAAGATGATCAGGCATCGGAGCCGGAGCTGGCAGTGGATCCCTTTCTGGCGGAGTTGAATGCACAAGATTTGCGTCCCAGCGAGTATGCCTTGAAGTTGATTGAGGTACGAGCCGAAGACAATTGCCTCGCAAGCATTAGTAGCGAAGAGTTTAAAATTCGCGTTAGAGAGTCAGTCATCGAGGCAGGTAAAGAGCGGTGCTCGGTATGGTAAGATGCTGCAACAATCTGCAACATGTCCATCCTTTCATGTGGTGCATACATGTGCAATGAGAAAGCCCTTGCAATCGACGCAGAGCTTCGACCCTGAGTAGGCAGTGATGGTGTGTGTATATATATATATATAGAGAGAGAGAGAGAGAGAGAGAGAGAGAGAGAGAGAGAGAGAGAGAGATTCATAATTATATTGACCTGGTGGCAGGAGCACACACTGAATGATCAGCAGATCCGCGCTGTGGCTCCTGTAGTGTGTGCCGTGGACGACATGTGGGCAAAGAGAACGAACAGCAGCATTTGCAAGGCTGATGGCAAGCGTAATGCCTGCGTGAACTGTCTCTGGCTGGGTGCGGGAGGGAGCGGCAAAACATGGGCTTACACCCAAGTTATACGACCACTCTTTCGACGCTTTTTCGGTGAAGATGGGTTCCTGGCAGGTGCGCCCACGCACGCTGCTGTGCGGCTGCTCGGAAGAGAAGCGCGCACGCTACACAAGTTGGCTAACGTCAATCCCAATATCTGTTTGGACCGTCGGTCTCTTCGAGCCAAAAAAAACAAAGAAGATGCTTTGGAGAGGCGAATCGTAACGGCCGTCGCCGCCGTGCTTGGCTTGTGAACCATTCGTCTTTTGTTGTCGTTGGGATTGTTCATGGTGGTGTAAGGATTTTTTTGTTTGGAACGCAAGGTCTATGACGAGCTGTCGATGACACCGCCCGATGTTTATCATGCAGCCGGCTATCGTTTTGCTTTACAGCGTGCAGATACGTTGGCTTTGGACACTACCCGCTACCTGGAGGAATGGTTCGGTCGCATGCCCGTCGGCATACAGCTGGGGGACTTCCTGCAAATTCGGCCAGCAGGAAAGAGAAGTCTTTGCGAATGGAAGGAAGCAGTGTCCGCCGTGGACACGGCGCAGTCCGAGAGCGAAGAAGAAGTTGATCCCAAATCACAGGAAAAGGTTTTTTTTTTTCAAAAATTGGAACCCTTGTTTATGTTGCTAGTGCCTTGTTTTGCATGTCTTGGAAGTCGCAGGACAGCAATAACTCGGAGCTCGGACGTTTGCTTTTCAAGAACTCTGCACGCATCGTCGTCCACTTCACGGGGACCGGGCGGTTTTCGGACTGCGCATCCGGGCAGGCCTTGGTTCGTATTCTCGGACACATGCGGCAGGGCACCAGCTTGCCTGACGACCTCTGGCTGGCGCTGCAATCGCGAGTGTTACAGCCCGACACGTTAGCAGTGGAAGACTTCCTGTCTGCATACTGGGGCGGATTGGCTTGGGAGCAAGTTGGTCGTTTGCAGCACGTACGGTCTACTTTGGAAGCTCGCGCTGCGCATCAGCAGCTCTACTTCGTGCAGGCGATCGACAAGCCCACCGGAGGTCGCAACCTCACGCCCGACGAAGCCAGCGCTGCGCTCAAAGTCGTGAACATGACGAAGACTGGATATCTCATGGGCATGTGCCCGTTGTTCGTTGGCATGAAGGTTCGTATTTCATGTATTTTGCCCGAGCCACTTCTCACCAGGGAGTTGCCTTGCGTCGTTCGACGCATCGAGCTGCATCCGCTGGAACCCCAGGTCGACGCTGGGGCAGCTTGCGTCGTGCTGCGCTACCAGCCGTTGGGTGTGCTTGTGGAAGTAGACGACAAGGAATACCAAGAACTGCAGCTGCCTCCAGCGTCGGGCGTTCCGAAAGGTCATTTCTTCGTTCGGCCGGTGGCCGACAGCAATGGGTTTGCGGTCCAGGTTGGCAAGGACCCGAAATTCAGAGTGGTGCGCAAGCAGGCACGGGATTGTGTGCGCTGGTGGGTGTCGGGTTGTGATTACATCATATCATGATGTAACCTTTCTCTTTTTTTTTTTGTTTTGGTTATTTTGCTGCGCTAGATTCCTTTGGCGCCGAGAGAAGTCCTCACGCACTTCGGGATGCAAGGGATAACCGCCAAACATGGACTGGTGGCCTTTTTGACACAACCATCTTGGATGAAGGAGTCTGACTATGCTTTGGCGCTCTACGTCATGATGTCGCGCGCGAGGAAGCTGACGGATCTGACCATAGTCGGTTTGCCGGACCGACGCTGTTTCGAAGGCTATCTGCACGAGCACAACGACACGCTCGTTCGGAGAATGCGGGAGTTTGAAGAAATGTCCAAGACAAGTATGCGAGATGCCGAAAAGTACATTAGAAATCTCGGCTGGTATGGAAATCAATACGTCCAGCGCATCGTTGGCGTCGACGTCCGCCCAGCTACTGAAAGTACTGCACCCACAAAGCGCAGACGGGTGGTTGGCAAGAGCCGGCCTGTGGATGCAGTTTGATGCAGCTTTGTCTCGCGGGAGCCCGCTGTTGGACGTTGTCTTGCGAAAGACCGCGGCCCTGCTCGGATAACAGTTGCGGCTTGTGTTCTGCGCAGGGGCTTAGGGTTGGACACTGTCCTGTAAAAGATCGCGACCCTGCCAGGACACGTGGCTTCGAGCTTCTGCTCCAACAAAGTGCAGACGGCTAGTGGGCAAGAGCCGCCCGCAGATGCTATTTTTTTTCGATGCACCTTCGTCTCGCAGGAGCCCGCTGTTGGACGTTGTCTTGCGAAAGACAGCGGCCCTGCTCTGATAACAGTTGTGGCTTCTGTTCTGCGCAAGGGTTCGTGGTTGGACACTGTCTTGTGAAAGATGGCGACCCTTGCAGGACATGCGGCGTTGAGCTAGCATGCAGAGCGGGAGCAAAACCACGTTCGCGGGAGAGAGAGCTAGTTGTGTTCACACTTGGGCATATATGCAGATCTTCCAGTGTGCGTGTGTGTGCGCGTTCTCAAGATTACAGGTAAATAGCGCCCTAGTTGGGCGTGTTGTAACCTAGTTGCAGCAATGAACGCAACGCATGTTTCCGGGGCGGAAGGGTCCGCGGGTTCGGATGAGGATCCAGTCGCTGCCACTGCCGAAACGGCTGGCAGCCTTTTAGGTGGAGAAGAATTTTATGAAGTTTGTCTCGACTTGGTGTTGGGATGTGTCACGATGAACCTGGCAGCAGGGTGGCAAGCACAGCGGGCATTGTCCGCGCAGCAATTGCAGGGGCTGCTGCGGCAGTTCGAAACCAGGCATCGCAGACGCGGGTCCTCTGCTTTTGAGATT
>CAJNDT010005412.1:485498-531550 GCA_905221615.1 Symbiodinium sp. CCMP2592 | reverse complement strand
GCTGGTGCATGTCTCTACCTCTTAGGCTGGAAGTGCCTCCCCTGGCTGCGTAGCTTGGGTTCAAATTGCCTTTTGCTCTTAGTGTTTCGGCGGTGTCCTGGGTGGACGCTGTCTTGCGAAAGCTCGGTGTGCAGCTGGTGCTCTGGGTGAACGCCGTCTTGCGAAAGCTCAGTGTGCTGCTAGCCTGCCTTGCCGATGGCGCAGAAGAACAACTTGATTGAAACCACCTTGGAGCGCCTCACTAAGCAAAACCACGCTTCCATGAAGGTTTTGCTTCGCTACGTCTACTGTGAAATCAAGCAAATGCCCAATGCGAGAGGAGGTTCCTGGTGCAAAATGATTATGCGCTTCGTCGACAAGGAAGGCAAGGGTCTGTACGCGGAGCTTCGCGCGTCGGACGCCTCCACTCTGAAGAAGGTGGCTGATCCCTGGAACCAGGATGTCTTCTATGCCACGCACCTCAAGCCGGTCAGTAATAACAAATTCTTCGCTGGGCTCTATGTGGATTTGTCAGATAGAGCCTCGAGGGCAAAAGTGATTCCGGTTGCTTCTTCCCACCCGTCGGCGATGGAGATCAAGACCATCTTCCCCCTTGCAGGGTCGGACTTCTCGGTGTTGGCGACACAGTGCCAAGGGCGCGAGCGTGTGGATGTCATTGGACTGGTCACGGAGCTCGAGATGCCGAATACCTCCAAGCCCAAAGCCAACCTCTGGTTAAAGGACACGTCGGGCAAGGAGATGCTGGTGAACATCTGGGGCGACCGCTTCGTAAAGAGTCTGGCTAACGCGCACAAAGGTAGCGTCGTTCAGATCGACAACCTTTCCCTGCTGAAGAAGGAGAACGATTCCATCGAAGGCGCCGCGGAACATTTCATCGACAACGACAAGCACGGCTTTAGTATGCTGCACGTGGACCCCATAGGCGATCGGGCACGGGAGCTTCGGGATCTGGAACCCACGCAAGGCGATCGCATCTCTGTTCCTTGGTGCCCTTCCTTGAGTGGTGGCGGCAAGCTGACCACTGACTTCGGGCCCTGCTACGTCGCATGCGCCGCAACTATGAATGCATTCGGCAGCGCAATGGAGCAGGGATCAACGCAGGACTGCCTTCGCGTGTTTCTGTTGTGTAGAAGCTGCTTTCCCGTGCCCCAACTTGCATGACTTTGCTTGGCGCAGGAGAAAGTCGAAGTGGCCCTGCACAACGTCTGGCTCGTCGACATCGTTGGGGATCCAGTCTATACTCCGTGCAAAGTGTGTTCCACGAAGATCGACCCAACTTCCGGTAAGTGCAAGCGTGCCACCGATGGATGTCAGACGGAGCCTGCGGATGCCCAGCGAGTGCTGGCCACCGTGCACTTGGCGGACTGGACGGGGCAGCTCAGCAACGTGCTTGTGGGAGGACCGGAGCTGGCGGCGCTGGCCCGGGTCCGTGACGAAGAGAAGCTGGTTGAGTTGATCCAGTTGAAAGGCAGTGAGGCAGTCTGCTTCAGGGGGCCGTGCGACGCACGGCTGGGCACGTCGCACCGCCTCGGCCAACCGCGGGGGGCTCCGCGCAGCAAGCTTCGCAGGCGAGTGTGACCGGCGGACTTGCTGCCCCGACCCAGTTTCAAGTCTTGGCAGCTCGCGCCTGCTTCGGGGAGGAGTACGACGAGGACCGGCGTCCGATGGTGAAAAAGGTCACCCGTCTTGCGACCGAGAAGCGAGATGGTGCTGTGCTGCCAGTCCAGTGTCCGATTGCCGATTTGATGTGCTCAGACATGGGCACCTTCTTCAAGTTAGGCGGTGTCTTCGCAAACTACGTGACCGTTGTGGCCTTTGCCGAGGACGAGCCCACCGTGGAGGAGGTGTTCAAGGACGAGGAGAAGCACCTGTTGACGAAGCACAAGGAGGTGTACTCGCACACGCTCGAGCGTGTAGGAGACAGAAGGGCATTCGGGATCGAGGCTTTTTGTCAATTCACAAATTGCTTCCTCTTCAACATGGCAGACGGCCTTCCGCGCTTGATCTTGGGCCGTGTGATCAAGAATGCTGCAACCCAGGAGGTGGTTTTGCAGGTGGAATGGATGTCGAAAGTGACACCTGAGCAGATCAAGACATTCTCGAGGGAGCGTGAGATGGTCTGGAACCTCCTCAAGGGCGGACCGGCGTTGCAAAGCAACAAACGACCTGCCAGCAGCCTCGTGCAGGAGACGCCATCGAAAGTGAAGTGCAGCGCTTGGGAAATGAACTGAAGCTCCTGGAAGCGAGGGTAGAGTCTTGCGAAGGTCCCCGCGCGGAGCAGTCGACGCTGTCTTGCGAAAGCTGCTTTCCGTCAGTGGGCTGCGTTGACTCAAACTCCTCGAAGCGAGGGTGGAGTTTTGCAACGGTCCCCGTGCGGAGCAGTTGACGCTGTCTTGCGAAAGCTGCATTTCCCCAGTGGGCTGCATTGACTGAACCTCCTCGAAGCGAGGGTGCAGTTTTGCGACGGTCCCCGCGCGGAGCAGTCGACGCTGTCTTGCGAAAGCTGCATTCCGCCAGTGGGCTGTATCTAGCCTCTGCACGTAGCAGTGATGTGCAAAAGCCGCTGATTGAGTCTTAGATGCGCGATTCTCTCGGCCTTGACGCCACAAAAAATGCTGTTTCTTCCATGGCGTCTTGTCAGGTAGGAGCGAGCTCAGGCAGCTTCATTGCTAGCGAAGCTGGGTCCTGGCTGTTCCTGCTCGCATGCTACATTCTTCCACGCAGCTGCTGAGTTAGATTCCGTTCCTCGTGTCTGTTTGGCGCCATGGATCCCCATCCTGGAGATGCAACTACATCCACGGTGGAAGGTCCGGACCAAGCGCAACAGGATTCTCGCGAGGATGGAGTTGGATCGGACACCAGCGCGAATGCAAACGTGTACCCCACTCCAGTGAATTATGAGGTCCTTGTGCATACATTTCAAGGTCAGCTGAACAACATGCTGCTGGATCAAGCGCGAATGAACGTGCAGTTAGCTGAGCTGATGCGTACCATGCAAGATTGGTCTCGGGAACACGAAAGGATCGTGCAGCTGCTGCGCAGGATCCAAGAAATTATGGACCCGGAGTTCGCGCCGGGAATGCCGTTGCACGGCTTCCGTGCGCCTTGAGGTCCCTTTGTTTCTGCAGGTCACTGACCTGTTCGAAGCAACGATAGTATTGTTTTGCAAAAAGTCCCCACGCGGAGCAGTCGACGCTGTCTTGCGAAAGCTGCATTTCGCGAGTGGATTGCGTGTCTGGCCTCCGCTGTCGGTTTCCAACCGACAGCGGAGGGGCTCTTCCGGGGCTCTTCCGGCATCCTAGGCAGCCTTGCAACGGAATGTAAAGCTGGGCGTGTCCTGCGACGCACATTCGAATCGACACCGCCCTTGACATTCCTGCTTCAGCTGCACAACCGGCTCAAGCTCGGCGCGATGATAGCAGTTTAGATGTCGGCTCCCGTGGCCATCACTGTGGCGCTGCTATGGACCTCGGGCGCTGATAGTTTGGAGTTGCAAGGCCTGCCTGGAAATGTGAATCGTCTCATTGGTGAGTATCTGGATGCGAGGATGTCCTTAGGATACCCCGAGTACCTTTTCCCACCCAACGAGCCGGACTTCGACTTCCCGCAGATTCAAGTGAACACGGATGTGCTTTATGTAGTGTACTGGCTCCTTTGGCCTGTCTTGCGAGACCTGGAAAACAGGAGACAAGGTGACTGGAGACAAGGTGTAGTTTTTGTCTTGTGAGAAGGATATGCCGACCATCTCAATCCTTGTGCTGCAGGTCACGGACCTGCAGCAAGCGAGGGTACGGTTTTGCAAACGTCTCACACGGAGCAGTCGACGCTGTCTTGCGAAAGCTGCCTTCCGCCAGCGGGCTGTGTGTCTAGCTCGCGGCCAAAGCTGCTGTCGCGCGAGACCCAATCACCTGGACCATTACTGTAGCACATGCATCATCCAGTGGTAAAATCACCGAGATTATCAAGGTAATCACGGAAACGTCTGAGGACGAGATCGTGGAAATGATCAGCCTGGAGAATGGCAGGAAGGGAGGGATCGCGTGGAGCGAATTGTCGTGACCGGAGTGTTCTCTCTGCTTGCTTGTATTGACAGCTTTGGCCCGAGAGACCTAGTTCCTTCGAGCCTGCTTGCTACTTTGCACATATGGATGCCCTGGCCGCTTCTTCGTCTTCTGCTTCTTCTGCTTCGTCGGCGATGTCAGATGCGGAAGAAACATTTATTCGAACTTGGCAGCTCGAAATTGCAAACAAATACGAGCATGGACCTTGGTCGGACATGGACTACATTGTTTGGGGCGAGTCCTACAACTTCGGGGACATCTCGGAGTGGCCTCTCGACGCTGTGGTGGTGAGCTCCGAGCCCGGCGAGAAGTGTCTGCTCGGCAGCTTGCGCTCGGCTGCGGACCTCCACAATGTGGAGTTGCACACGAAAGTTCCTGTTACAGTTGTTGTCAGCATTTGTTGGAAAACAGAGATGCAAGTGAAAGGAACTCCGAGAGATTGGAACAAGCACTTCCTCGATTGCGGTGTGCGTCACTTGCAAGTCGAGCTGGACGACCACCAGGTCAGGTACAGCCAGCATCCGGACTGGTTCTTGGAATGCACGCAGAACTGCACCCAAACTTGGAAAGGCATGGCTGATGCTCTGTCGAGTGCACGCACAGCCTGCAGAAAGGAGGGCAAGGACTTCAACGTGCTCTTCCACTGCTTCGGCGGCATCAATCGCAGCCCTGCGGCCCTTTGCGCATGGTTGATGCAGGACACAAGGTGCAGCGCGGCGGAAGCTGTGTGGCGCATTTTAGCGGCTCGACCAGCTCTAAGAGCGTGGAGACGCCGCGACTACGTGCTCTTGGCTTTGCACCGCCTTCAGTAGTTTCCCTAGTTTCGCTCGTTGCTGCATGGCTTCGACGCTGTCTTGCGAAAGAGCCAGCGTGGACGACGCCGGCGGTTTGCACCGCCTTCAGTAGTTTCCCTAGTTTCACTCGTTGCTGCATGGCTTCGACGCTGTCTTGCGAAAGAGCCAGCGTGGACGACGCCGGCGGAGGACAACGTTTGATTGTCTACTTACAACCCTTGCAGGACAGGCGTGGCTGGGTAGATATGCAAGGTATAGCATGGCAGCGATAGAATCCTTTAAAGTCTTTCGTCCTTGATGCTGTACATGTCAGGCCTAAGAGGGACGTGAGGTCTCCACAGCTTGACGATTTGTAGACGAAGCTTTGGCTCCATCCTGTTCATATTTGCCAGTCGACGCTGTCTTGCGAAAGCTCGGTGCCTCCCCAGATGCATTCCGGAGCCATGACCATTCCCGTCGTGACGGAGGTGCGAGTCTACGTGGGTTTGACGCCCGTTCAATCCGATCAGGTGTTGGCCGGACAGGCAGTCGTGGGTTCCTTCAAGAACCGCTGGGGACTTCGTCCTACCGCCGTTTTGGCATCTCGGCTGTGCTTGCTGTGGCATGCCCGTGCTAGCACATGCAAAGTCTGCTGTTGCTAGTATAACGGTCGGTCGAGGCCATTCATCGGTGCCTGGACTCGGACATGACGACGTGGGATGGAGAAATTGCCACTGGACGTTCGGGTGATCCTCACACCGTCAGAGCTCACGCTATCACCTTTACGCCGATGGGGTACACGACGCTCATGGTGTCTTGCAATAAAAGTGCTGCATTGACATTTGCGTGTGGAATAACAACCTCGAAAGCCTGGGTGTCCTTGCCTTAACAATTCTCTTGTCGCTGCCACTGAGGAAATGGGCCTGTTGGAAAAGACCCCCCAGAACCCCGGATGGTTTCGCCTTCACATGCCGCTTCGTCGTGAGTCGTTGGGCGCAGACGGCACACTGCTGTTCTCGATTGAAGCGCAGTGGCAGAGCGCTTAGTGCCGAGCGTAGATTTGCGCCTAACATTAACGAATCGACGCTGTCTTGCGAAAGTTCGGTGGCGCGGTAGAATAGGCTGTGTGATGAGAAGAGGCTGTGACACAAAAAGAAGGATTCCGAAAGGCGCGGGTTCTGCACGATGTGTAGCTCTACGCAGCCCCCTTGCATCAGGTGATTTCTCGCGCTCTACGAGAACCTCCATCGCTGCTTTGCTGCACGAGCCTTACTCTAACACTTTAAGCACGCGGGCGTTGGAGACGGTTGATATTGAGTCGAGCTTGATCGAATCTTGTGACATGTCTGTGTTGTTGTGCACTTGAATCAACAGAGGCAGAGTGCCGGTCGATCTTCGAATGTTTGCCTTACGTCGGGAGCCGACCCCTGCCCCTTCCGGGTTGCTTCCACACCGTTGGCCAGGTGTGAGGCGTTCGGTTTTGCTTTGCGCATGGTGTTGAAGTCCAAGTTGTACTTGTCTCTCAACGATTGAAGTGAACGAATCTTTGACTTGCCAGCTCAGCTGTTATCATAATATTTCCCTGTGAGCATGGCGACCCACCTTGGCCGAGTGGGGTGGGTTTCAGCAAATGGGGGAGGCCGCTAACCCATGATTAGGCTATATCTCTTTCTGCTGAGCACATGCTTTCTGTTCTCTTGGATCGACGACAGAGGCAGAGTGCCGAGGCAGAGTGCCAGTCGAACCTCTTCGGGGTTGCCTTACCTAAGGAGTAAACCCCTGCCCCATCGGGGTTGCTCCCCACACCATTGGCCAGGTGTGAGGCGTTCGGTTTTGCCTTGAGGCCAACCTACCCCAGGGCAGGGGGTAGATGACAGCCGGGCTTATGGGCTAATGCGCCGTGCTGGGGCAAAGGCTGGATTTTCTGCGACCTTGGATCCTGTTGTCCGGGCCAGACTTCCAGGTTCCGAACAAAGAAGGGGGGCCGTCCGTTCTTGGGACGTGGTTGTGTTATTGAGCAGAGCACCTTGCTTGGCTTGCTGTTCGGTTGTGTTTGTCACGAGTGCCAACATGTTCAGAATGGAGTTTGGTGTATGTTGCTCTACCAAGCGGCAGCTGCATGCCCGCCAATTTTTGGCAGCTACCGACACACTGTTGGCCGGGTGTGGAGCGAGGGCAAGGGCACTGGGGTCCTGTAGTCTAGGGGGGGGTTGGGGCCAACGGCCAGCGGGCATCTGGCTATGACATCTGGACACATGCGCTAACGTGCCAGGTGGCCCCTCCCCAAAATGACGTAGCCTCGGTGACCCAAGCTCTTCCATGGGAGGCCGAAGAATGGTGTTGCTTGCGCATAGTCATGTTCAGAATGGGGTTTGATGTATCGTGTTCTAACAAACGGCAGCTCTTCGCTCGCTCGCCAGTTTTGGCAGCTACCATTTGATGCCACGTACCCGCGCCACAGTCGAACTAAATTCGACTACCGCTCTTGCCATGGCCGACCCGACGTTCGGCTCTTGCGCCAAGCTGTTGGCCAAGTCCAGCAGAAGGTACACAATGTCGGGGGCAGAAGTATCCGCTGCGAACTCTGGGATGGCACCACGACGACCACGACGTCCTGCTTCTTTGCGAGCAGAGGGCGACATAAGCATAGCGCGGGCAAATGCTTGCAGCTGCTAGTGGTCGTTGAGAGCCTCATATCCCCATGGCAGAGCGGGGTGACCCCATATCTCGGCCGAATGGGGGTGGCCTAAGTCTCCGGTCCGCATGACTGTCAGAGCACGTTCGTCTTTGCAAAGACGCCGGGGAGGCCATTACAGAAAGGGATGCTTAAGTCAGGGTGTGGGGTTTTGTGGTTTGCTGTGCTTGCTATTGATCAGAAAATCCTTGTCGATTCGCTTGCCGGCATGTGGAAGCATGTGTGTGGCCGCTTTGGGCTGTCATCGTAGCGCACCCGTGTGTGTTGTGGCAGGTACCGACGTCTTCGGGACGGTCCAAGTCGAGTATCGCTTTTCTTGGTAGGCCGGGGCGGTCGACCGAAGCACAAAGCTCTGTGAGTTGTAAAACACGCTTCTCTTGTCGAGACGTTAGACCTGTCGCTTTTGGAAGTAGGACGGGGGAAAGAAAAACGAGCCAGTTGGAATGATTTCAGATCGTGGGAATCATGCTCCTTGAGGAAGGTCGAGTTAAGAATTAAGAAAATTCCTGAATTCTGCTCCTTCGTCGGCTTTTGGAACTGGAGAGCGGCCAAACCACATGGAATGGGCGAACCTTAGCCGTCGCTCTCATCTCTCTGTCGATGACCACGAAGAAGGTGATGAAACACGTCCGAGCACCTACGCAGCCTTGACCAAGCACGGGGAGCCTGGTTCCAGGTTGGATTGGCAATGTGCTGTAACACGTGTCTCCCGATGCGTCCTGCAAGTTCTTGCAGCTGGACAACTCCCGAAGCAGATTGGGATGAGCTCGTGAGAGCTCCTAAACGTCGAGCCGCGAAGACACTCGGAGCGGGACGTGCCGGCAGAAGAGTTCTCTTCTGAGTTTCTGCTCGGGTCCGAGCGCAGTGGAGCTGACCCCAGCTTGGAAGCATTCGTCAAGCTACTGCCATGAAGCTGCTGACACTTCACCCGGAACGACGGTGGACCCAGTGGTCGCCTGCCACGGTGGTTTTGTTCTTCGGGTATCGCATCCTGTCCGATTTCAACTTTGGTCATAGTCTTCATGGATTGCTTCTGCTAAGCGCCGCAGTCATTGTTGGGTTCTTCAGCTGCTGCCTGGAGATCTTGTACGAAGCCGTATCCAGCTAGCAGAGAACCATCATGCGCTGGCTTTGCGAGGCTCCGCGTAGGCCCCTGATCGTGGATCACTCGCTGTGGGTGACCGCAACCAGAGCGGTCATATGAAGCGTACATCTTAAACACCTTAAACCTTGGCCTGGAGACCTCCTTGTGAGTGCTATGCAGCTAACAAACAGAATGGATGCACCAGGTTCGCGAGGCCCAGTAAATCATCGCTTGTGGTCGAACTGCTCCCGGCACTTGCGAAGGTGCCCGGAATGTGCAAAGTGATCCGTTCACAGGCCGGGACGGTCGACTGGGGCTGATGACGTGGAAACCTCTTGTCTGGTTTGCTTTGTAGGGCACTTTAACGGATTCAGGATTGCTCCTCGGTCGAGTTTCAGCTTGGACTTGTTGCATATCCTGACATTTGCCTCTATAGACTCTATGCAGCCGCCTTGCATCAGGTGATTGCTCGCGCTCTACAAAGACGTCCATGTATGCTTTGGTGCACGAGCCCTGTTCTCAGTTTGAAACTTGCCTCATGCGACATGGTGGTTGTTCAACGAAGCTTTTGGCTCCGTCGACGTTCATAGTTTCCCGGGGAATCGCTGAGTCGACGCTGTCTTGCGAAAGCTCAGTTGCTCGATGGCGGATTTCGGTGTTTTTTTGAACAAATTGCGGCTCGATCCTGACAGTGCTAAATGGATGGACGTGGACACTGTGAGGAACAAGTATCGCATGCTACGGAGAGACGGTCGTCCAAACAAAGCCGGAGACGCAGGGTTCCAGACGTGGCTCGCCACTGAGATGGAAAGGTTTGAGCGATGGTGTGAGATTCGGCAAAAACCGTTTTCAGCATGGCCAAGTGCCTCTCCGCGGCATGTTTGGCCTAAAGCCCTTCCGCGGCAACCCAACACCGCGGGCGGAGGCTGTGCTGCTGCTGGCGCTGCCATTCCCTCTCAGACATTTCGAGTTCATTGGGCAAGAAATGTCCCTCCGCCACCCTCGTCGCCGCCTGACGTTGCGAGCGAAGACTGTGGTCCCAGTTCTGCTTCACAGACACCGGGCTGCGGTGTTGCATGGGCAAGTTTCCCTTCGCGGACACCCAGCGCTGCGGCCGGAGGTGCTGGCCCTTCCTCCGCTCCGAGGTCACCAAGCCCTACGGCCGCAGAGACAGGCGAAGTTCCGCGGGATACCTCGTCGTCAAGCAGCATGTCTAGTGAGAGTAGTGATACATCGGTGGATTACACACCTTGTGAAAACCAGCCTCATTACCGGAACTGGCGAAGGCATGCACATCTGGATGAAGATCGTCAACTGGAGTACAAATTTCTATATGCGGCCAGCGCTGGCTGTGTGCAGTGCATGCAGTACTACGCCAGCCTCCCTAACTTCGATGTGCACTGCTCCTCTTCCGGGAAGAACGCTCGCGGATGGGCGAAAGACCCCGATCAGCAGACGGAGGACTTCTTACGCCGTCTGGGGCTCTGAAGCTTGCTCTTAGAAGTAGGCGACGTTGCTCGCCGCGTGCAGCCGAATCGACGCTGTCTTGCGAAAGTTCGGTTGCATGGGTGCCGTGACATTTACGCGCGTCGTGCTACACACAAAGCCCCGGGGAAGCACGGGAAGTTGCTCACCGCGTGCAGCCGAATCGACGCTGTCTTGCGAAAGTTCGGTTGCATGGGTGCCGTGACATTTAATTACGCGCCTCGTGCTACACACAAAGCCCCGGGGAAGTACGGGAAGTTGCTCACCGCGTGCAGCCGAATCGACGCTGTCTTGCGAAAGTTCGGTTGCATGGGTGCCGTGACATTTCCGCACCTCGTGCGACATGGAAAGCACCGGGAAGAAAAATGACGCGATTTAGTTTTCTCTCTCTCTCTCTCTCTCTCTCTCTCTCTCTCTCTCTCTCTCTCTCTCTCTTGTGCAGCCGAGTGGACGTGACAAGGTATGTTATTCGCTCGGACGTGTGCGCCTCATCAACATCGCCTTTCGCCTGCTTGTAGCAGCCATCCTGCAAGGACACGGCCAGACCCTAAGGAGCAGGGACTTCTGGGGATGTGTTTGGGATACTTCTGTTCTGGATTCGATCATTTTGGCGGTCTTCTATGTCTATAAGCGAATCTATTGGGCCCGTGCAGAGAATCCCTGCAGACGCAGCAAGCAAGGCTTTGCAAGAATCAACGCAGCTTATAGTGGCTGGTAAGACTGACCGGACTATAAGTTACCTAAATGAGGCCTTTAATTCGGACGGGTGTTCAGACTCATTTACCCTACCAGACAAAGCGAATGGGAAGTAAAACCCCCGCAACTATGAGTGACTAGACTTGGTTAAAAGGCCCCCGACCCAGTGCAGTCGTGACTACTTCGAAGACCCAAGACAAGACCTATCCTATCCACGACTTCGAGTCAGCTTGCAAAGGCCATGCGGCGGAGCATGCGCGACCTGATGTCAGCGAAGATGTGGAGATCTGGCCATGGGACGTTGACTTGACCTTGAAGGGCCGTCTTCAGCATTTCTTCCACGGCGCTTCTTCTACGACGATGCCGATCTTGACTGGTACGACGCGACATCCGCCGAGGCGCACGAGACGCAACGACCGGCGCACCACGCGGGCCAATCGAGGCGCAAGACGCAACGACCGGCGCCCCACGGGCCAATCCTTTCGACCTGAAGCTCAAGGCCTGTTCTTCCTCTTCCTCCCTTTGTTGCTTCATTGCATTGCTGCTGGAATCACTGCTCCCTACTAGTGCTGCGTCTTAATTGTAGAGGGTTTGCGCAAACACGTTTTTGGCGCTGGTCCTCGTGCGGCCCAGGTGCACAGATGCTGCCGCACCCTCATCGCAGTTGGGTTTAGGTCCCTAAGAACCTTAACCCGCAGTGGAATCGCATGTGAAAACAATTCACACGTGGTTTCCCTAGGCTGCCGTTTGCCTGCGTGCTCGTTCTTCCATCTGAGTCCCTTCTCGACTCTCGTGACCATGACGCCTCTGGAGGTTCCAAGCCAGGATTTGCAGCTACTGCTGGCTCCGTACTTTGACCTGATTCCAAAGCCTTCCCATGAATGTAAGTTGTCCTCGCCCTCCAAGCAACGAAGCCATGATGATCGTTGTCCGACGAGGAGAATGTAGGTCCTAGCCAAACCCTCGGTGTCGCGGTAAGGTGCACCCCAGTGAATAAACCCCGCATCATGCTCTGGTCTATACCTTCCGTACTTTGAGCTAATGCGAAAGCCCTCCGATGAATGCGAGTTGCCCTTGCCCTCGAAGTGTCGGAACCATGATGATCGGTGTTCGCCTGCTCGGTCTGTATGTATGTTCATAGACCATATAGTCGACGAGCAGAACATAGGTCCCGGGTAGGTTGCACCCCATCAAATACACCCAACATCATGCTCTTTTGTAGATGGTAAGCCTGTCAAGCTTCCACACACTAACCCGACCCTCGATTCGTGAGTCGGGCCTTCATGTTCGGATTTGGATTCTTGGTGGTTTGGGCATTGGTCTGGCTGCCCAGGCCTTTGCCGAGTCGCGTCATTGCCATGGCGCCAGGTGCCCGGGAAAAGGGGTCTCTGTGTACTTGGTTACATCAATAGCGAAAACCCGTGCCGCTCTGCGACGAAGCTTTGGCTGCATTGCTGTTCATACCCTTTTGATTGCCGAGTCGACGCTGTCTTGCGAAAGCTCGGTGCCTCCCTAGAACTTCATTCATTACCGAGTCGACGCTGTCTTGCGAAAGCTCGGTGCCTCCCTAGAAGTTCAACGCTCACCGCGTGCAGCCGAATCGACGCTGTCTTGCGAAAGTTCGGTTGCATGGGTGCCGTGACATTTAATTACGCGCCTCGTGCTACACACAAAGCCCCGGGGAAGTACGGGAAGTTGCTCACCGCGTGCAGCCGAATCGACGCTGTCTTGCGAAAGTTCGGTTGCATGGGTGCCGTGACATTTCCGCACCTCGTGCGACATGGAAAGCACCGGGAAGAAAAATGACGCGATTTAGTTTTCTCTCTCTCTCTCTCTCTCTCTCTCTCTCTCTCTCTCTCTCTCTCTCTCTCTCTGTGCAGCCGAGTGGACGTGACAAGGTATGTTATTCGCTCGGACGTGTGCGCCTCATCAACATCGCCTTTCGCCTGCTTGTAGCAGCCATCCTGCAAGGACACGGCCAGACCCTAAGGAGCAGGGACTTCTGGGGATGTGTTTGGGATACTTCTGTTCTGGATTCGATCATTTTGGCGGTCTTCTATGTCTATAAGCGAATCTATTGGGCCCGTGCAGAGAATCCCTGCAGACGCAGCAAGCAAGGCTTTGCAAGAATCGAAGCAGCTTATAGTGGCTGGTAAGACTGATCGGACTATAACTTACCTAAATGAGGCCTTTAATTCGGACGGGTGTTCAGACTCATTTACCCTACCAGACAAAGCGATGGAGCGCGGAGTCGGCTTGCTCGGAGACGGAGTGCCGGAACAGGTTTGGCTGGTCTTGTGATCCGACAACTCAGACAGAGAGAAGGCCATTAAGCGGGGCATGCGCAACATTATGGCCGACAAGATATGGAAGATGTGGACGTCAAGTGACGATCATGGTTGAGAATATCGCGGAGATCTGGCCATGACGAAAGGACGTTGAATCTGAAGTGGCATCTTCGCGACTTCTTCTACCACGATGCCGATCTTGACTGGGAAGACGCAGCGACCTCCGCCGAGGCGCAAGACGCATCGACCGGAGTGCCAGGTGTCGCTCCAACCAGTCTAGTCGTTGCCCACGTACCCACGGGCCAATCCTTCCACGCCTCTCCTCCTACTCACGGAGAAAGACCATGAGCGCGTCGACCTGAAGCTCAAGACTCGTTCTTCCTCTTGTTGCTTCATTACATTGCTGCTGGAATCACTGCTCCCTACTAGTGCTGCGTCTTAATTATAGAGGTGTTTCGCAAACGCGTTTTGGGCGCTCGTCCTCGTGCGGCCAGTGTTCGCCCTAGCGCTGGCCGAGGTGCACAGATGCTGCCGCACCCTCATCGCAGTTGGGTTTAGGTCCCTAAGAACCTTAACCCGCAGTGGAATCGCATGTGAAAACAATTCACACGTGGTTTCCCTAGGCTGCCGTTTGCCTGCGTGCTCGTTCTTCCATCTGAGTCCCTTCTCGACTCTCGTCACCATGACGCCTCTGGAGGCCCCAAGCCAGGATTTGCAGCTACTGCTGGCTCCGTACTTTGACCTGATTCCAAAGCCTTCCCATGAATGTAAGTTGTCCTCGCCCTCCAAGCAACGAAGCCATGATGATCGTTGTCCGACGAGGAGAATGTAGGTCCTAGCCAAACCCTCGGTGTCGCGGTAAGTTGCACCCCAGTGAATAAACCCCGCATCATGCTCTGGTCTATACCTTTCGTACTTTGAGCTAATGCGAAAGCCCTCCGATGAATGCGAGTTGCCCTTGCCCTCGAAGTGTCGGAACCATGATGATCGGTGTTCGCCTGCTCGGTCTGTATGTATGTTCATAGACCATATAGTCGACGAGCAGAACATAAGTCCCACCCGGACCCTCGGTATCGGGGTAGGTTGCACCCCATGAAATAAACCAACATCATGCTCTCTTGTAGGTGGTAAGCCTGTCAAGCTTCCACACAATAACCCGACCCTCGATTCGTGAGTCGGGCCTTCATGTTCGGATTTGGATTCTTCGGTGGTTTGGGCATTGGTCTGGCTGCCCAGGCGTTTGCCGAGTCGCGTCATTGCCATGGCGCCAGGTGCCCGGGAAAAGAGGTCTCTGCGTATTTAGTTACATCAAGAGCGAAAACCCGTCACGCTCTGCGACGAAGCTTTGGCTCCATTGCTGTTCATACCCTTTTGATTGCCGAGTCGACGCTGTCTTGCGAAAGCTCGGTACCTCCCTAGAAGTTCATTCATTGCCGAGTCGACGCTGTCTTGCGAAAGCTCGGTGCCTCCCTAGAAGTTCACCGGCGTTAGCCATGGAAACACGTGACGACGTCTCGTCTGGTGCAAGAAAAGCTGCTGATATGGCGGCAGAACCAGCGATGGCGAAGGCTTCTTGCTTGCCGGCGCCGTTGCTGGAAAGGCTGCTGTGCGATGCAATGTGGGTTCACGTGAGTGTGCAGGTTCATTGGAGGAACGGACACGACGTCGTGACCTGCCATCACGATGTCGAGGGCTACTTTCATTGTCGTCGAGATGGCGTCTGCCAGCAAACGGTTCTCCACCGCGCGGAACAGTGGCGGCTGTTCATTCCGAGTGTGACTACCAGGGTCAGAGGGGACGTGGTCATGATCAGGCTGGAGCAGGTGGGAGTGCGACAACGACAGGCGATGACCGCCGTGTCCCGGAGCTGGGCTTCTGCGGTCGCCGCGACCCTCCGGCGCACTTGGCGGTTGCGAATGCCGGAGTTTTACCTCGATGTCTTCGATCGGACCTCTTCGATTTTCATGTGTGTGCACGCAGCGCACTTGGACAAGGTGCAGTTGCGCAAAGGTCTTTCGGCGAGGATGGCTGCGTGTCTCAGCGAGAGGCAGGGAAGCAGCTATACCAGACTGCTTACAATTTTGGTTGTGATTGAACAAAGAAGGGAGGCCGTAGTGACATGTTGACTTGCCTTGAGACCTTGCCCTTACCCACGCGGATCGACTGCCCTTCTCGGTTCGCGGGCACCGTTGGCCGGGTGTGAGGCGTTGAGTCGATGGTACCTGGACCGCCTTGGGGCCAACGTGCCAGGGCAGTGGCATATGACACCCGGGCACATGGGCTAAAGTGCCGGGTGGGGTGGTCCAATGGTTGTGGCTTGCTTTCAGCTCCCAACCAGGAGGGGAGGCCATCCATGCTTGTCACGTTAGTTAGTGAGCCTTGCGACTTGGAGCGACAGAGGCAGAGTGCCACCTTACCCACACGGATCGACTGCCCATCTCGGTTCGTGGACACCGTTGGCCGGGTGTCAGGTGTTGAGTCGATGGTACCTGGACCGCCTTGGGGCCAACGTGCCAGGGCAGTGGCATATGACACCCGGGCACATGGGCTAAAGTGCCGGGTGGGGTGGTCCAGTGGGTGTTGTTCGCAATCTGCTTACAGCCCTGAAGGGGAGGCCATCCATGCTTGTCACGTTAGTGAGCCTTGCGACTTGGAGCGACAGAGGCAGAGTGCCACCTTACCCACACGGATCGAGACTGCTTACAAACGCGCCTGTTCGCGACATCGTGCTTCGTGCTCGGGCCGCGGACTTCAAGGATGCAGCTGAGCGCAAGTTCTTGCGTCGTTTAATCAGCCGATGGTGGTACACGCGGATGCTGAGCAAATGAAGATGTCGACCGTTGCTGTCTCGTTTCCTTGCTTGCTCGGACGCCGTCTTGCGAATGAGCGCGCTTGGACGAATGAGATGTCGACCGTTTCTGTCTCGTTTCTTTGCTTGCTCGGACGCCGTCTTGCGAACGATCGAGCAAAACGATCGTCACCGCATAGGTCCCTAAGAACCTTAACCCGCAGTGGAATTGCATTGGAAAGCAGATTGCATGCGGTTTCCCTAGGCTGCCGGATTTGGATGCTTCACTTGTCTGGGCATTGGTTTGGCTGCCCAGGTCCGTCGTGGCAAGCAATCGTCTGGAGTACAAGTTTCTGTGCGCGGCGAACGCTGGCTGTGTGCGGTGCACGCAGTGCTACGCCGGCCTCCTAACTTCGATGTGCACTGCCGCTCTCCAAGAAAGAACGCCCGCGATTGAATGGGTGACAAACTCCGATCGGCAGATGAAAGACTTGTTGCAGCATTTGGCTTTTTCTCAAGCTTGCTCTTTGCGAGTGGGCGAAGTTGCTCACCCTGTGCTGAAGCCGAATCGACGCTGTCTTGCGAAAGTTCGGCTGAGCACAACAGAATGAACATGGCATGGTTTCTATGATGTTAGTGTTTCCTGAGAACGATGTCATGCCTGCTTAAATGGTTGGATGCCATCTTGCCAGGATTATGGAACTTGGTTTGCTTCCAACTATGGCTTTTGTCTACATACTGACTCAATGTTATGCTTGTTCTAAGCATCCATCTGATAGCTTGCTGTAGCTCGCGACCGGCATGAAACGTGTCACTGTACATCTCCTGAGTGGAGAACAGGTTTCATTGGAGGAGGCGCGAGCAAGAGGTAGGGGTCGCCTTGATTCGGGCAATCTCTACCTCTTCCTCGAAGCGGCTTTGAGCTCGAGCGCGTTCTCTTGTGCGTTGCTCCGCCGCGATGGTTCGGTCGCGTCCTATGGGAATGCTATGACTGGTGGTGACAGCAAATCTGTTCAGGACCGTTTGAAAAACGTGCAGGCCGTTGCATCGTCTCAGGAAGGGGCCGCCTTTGCGGCGATTCTTGATGATGGATCCGTTGTTACATGGGGCGCGCAAGACTACGGAGGCGGCATCGAGCCCGCTATGCAAAATCAGCTGAAGAACGTGCGGCAGATTCAAGCGGGTCGATCTTCTTTTGCTGCTATCAAGGCCGATGGTTCTGTTGTTACCTGGGGCTCCCGAACTGGCGGTGGGGACAGCCTGAGAGTGCAGGAGTTTTTAATGAACGTGCAGGCCATCCAGACCACCGGCGATGCTTTTGCGGCAACATGCACAGATGGCTCTGTCGTGACGTGGGGAAGATGTGTACACGGAGGCGACTCCAGTGGAGTGCAGAAGCAACTCAAAGGCGTGCGGCAGATTCAAGCGTCACTAGAAGCCTTTGCGGCGCTGCTCGACGATGGATCTGTCGTTACTTGGGGCAAATGCAGTTCTGTGCCTGTGCAAAACGTCACCGCCATCCAATCCTCATCGAGGGCTTTTGCAGCCATTCTGACCGACGGATCCGTTTTTACATGGGGTGAAGACTTCAGCGGAGGCGACTCTAGCGCGGTGCAGGAACAGTTGTGCAATGTATCGGCCATCCAATCGACGACGCATGCGTTTGCAGCGATCCGCACAGATGGTTCCGTGGTTACATGGGGTGGGGCTCGATATTCTGGTGCGGACAGCAGTGAAGTGCAGAAACGGCTGAAGGACGTTAGAGAAATCCAAAGTAACCGCGGAGCCTTTGCAGCGCTTCTACGCGATGGCTCCGTCGTAACCTGGGGCTGTGGCCTTCATGGTGGCAACAGCAGCAAAGTGCAACATCAGTTGACAGATGTGGAGCAGATCGCAAGCAACTTCAATGCTTTCGCTGCCATTAAGGCCGACGGCACGGTTGTATCATGGGGCTTCCCAGAGCGCGGTGGCGACAGCAGTGCCGTGCGAGATCAGCTCAAGAATGTGCGGGGTATCGCAGCCTCCGCTCTTGGTTTTGCTGCCGTTCTTGACAACGACCAAGTCGTGAGCTGGGGCGACTGGGTGGCGCGGCCCTTGACTCCACGGTGAGCCGTGCGGGCTGTGAATTCTTTGCTCTGGCTAGCTTCCACCGTTGCTTGCTTGCTTCGACGCTGTCTTGCGAAAGAGCAAGCAAGCAACAACGACGCCGCCACGAGAAGAAAATCGCTTGTTTGTTGTTTCTTCTGCTCGTGGCAGAATGACGCTGTCTTGCGAAAGTGCGGCTGCTTGGGCGGGGCAACCCTGCTCCTGAGGTTGCCTGCACTGCCCGGTCGCTTTGGATTCGTCGAGGCTGGGAAGGTCGGTCTAACAGAAACCTCTTCATTTCCTGAGTTTCCCACTGCGGACTGCTGGGCTTGGTTGGTTCAAGTTCAGAATTTCCGTTGTGTGGCCGAAAGGTCTTCGGGGTTCTGCTCAACCCGGTGTCCCGGTTTAGCTTCGTTGCCCACTGCTACTGTTTGGATTCTTGAATGATCCGTTCTTCCTCTTGAGAAGTCGCCATTGAGATGGCACACTTTGCAACCCTTCAGACGAGCTTAGCCAGCACCACTCCAAATGCGCGGCTTGTCTTGGCGGGACGGTGCCTGCGGCCTGTGCAAGCAACCTGCGAGTCCGTTGTGTTCGCCTAGGCAGCACTACTCCAAATGCGCGGCTTGTCCAACCCGCGAGTCCGTCGTGCTGGCCAAACGAGAAGCTGGCTCTTGACGTTCTGCCCTGCAGTCATCTTGGCTGCCTCGCCACAGAATGTGGCCGCTTGGAGGCTTGGACCTGCTCTGGTGGTATCAGCATGATGACAGCCGCGATGGCGCGGATGATGGTTCCTGTGGAGCGCCGCTAGCACAAGGGGTGGCACCGTCTGCAAGTCTCCACAGGGATTGGCCACCGTCGAGACGCGGGAGCTCCTCGATTGCTTGGCGCGTTAAATACTTTGCGGCATCTGGCGGGTTTCCTAGTGAAGTAGGGTGTTTCACTTCGGAACGGTGTTTTTACCAAATCCCGAATGACTGCACTGCCTTTCGCTGCTGGAATCCCGGCGCCACGGATCGCGCAGCAGCTCAGCGAGGTGGACCCGTTTGTGGTATAGGATAGATCTTAAATCCCCAATCATCCTTTGAGAGACCCGTGTTGTGACTGCCGCTTGGGAATGTTTGCCAGATGCCGCCGGGTTTCTTCTTCTGAGATAGTATACCTTGGGTTGATACACAGGGTGTCACCGAAGCCTGGGGCTCTCGATGAATGTCTGCAGCTAGAATCAATCTTTCTGGAGGAGGCTCTGGACCACCATGATCCCTGCATTAGTCCTACTACTAGGCCTAAGGACCCATGAGCCCCTGGCGTTCCCCTGGAGTCTGTTGAATCGGCTAAGTAACATACGCTGGCCTGTTGTGGTTTGAGATGAAGAGCGAAACCCTAATTCCCGACTCCTTTCAGAGACCAGTGTTGCGACTTCCGTTTGGGGATGTTTGTCAGCTGCCGCTATGTTTCTTCTTCCATGATACTATACCCTGGGTTGGTACAGTGCGTGCTATGGAGGCTCGGGGCTCCCGATGAACCTTTGCAACTACAACCAGCCATTTTCACAAGGCTCCGGACCGCCGTAACTCGTGTATGACCTCTCCCAGCACCTCACCAGGCCACCTCTCCGATGCTGACGACGAAGGCCGGGGAGGGTCGCCTGGGAAGAGTAATCCGGTCTAGGTCCAGGTTCCTCCCGCGCTGGCTCTCCACCCCCAACCCGACTCCGAAATGCTTCGTGATGCAGTGTAAGGTCTGTTGTTCTGCATAGATCGAAGTCAAATCGAAGGCTTCTGTGGTCTCACTTGATCTTGCGAACTCCCACGAACCAGTTGTATGTGTGTATGTGTGTGTGTGTGTGTTTGTGTGCTAAAGAGACAACGCATTGCACGAAGCGTGCATTTATGAAGCACATGGATCCGTCAACGGAGCAGGAGTGCACCATGAAGTTGTGAGGTACCGTGGGCGTCTCAGGCCGATTGACAATCGAAGGCTGCCGAGCGAGAACTATGATGGGCGAACCGTCAACGGCAACTTCAAGTGCTCGCATTGGTACATTGGTGCGGCGGAAGCGTAGTGATTCCCAATGCCTCGGTGTTCTCCTCCTGGCCGCGACGTCCTGTGAGCAGACAAAGGCTCATCGAGACGCAGGAGCTCCTCGATTGCGTGGCACGTTAAATACTTTGCGGCATCTGGCGGGTTTCCTGGTGAAGTAAGGTGTTTCACTTCGGAACGGTGTCTTTCCAAATCCCTAATGACTGCACTGCCTTTCGCTGCTGGAATCCCGGCGCCACGGATCGCGCAGCAGCTCAGCGAGGTGGACCCGTTTGTGGTATAGGATAGATCTTAAATCCCCAATCATCCTTTGAGAGACCCGTGTTGTGACTGCCGCTTGGGAATGTTTGCCAGATGCCGCCGGGTTTCTTCTTCTGAGATAGTATACCTTGGGTTGATACACAGGGTGTCACCGAAGCCTGGGGCTCTCGATGAATGTCTGCAGCTAGAATCAATCTTTCTGGAGGAGGCTCTGGACCACCATGATCCCTGCATTAGTCCTACTACTAGGCCTAAGGACCCATAAGCCCCTGGCGTTCCCCTGGAGTCTGTTGAATCGGCTAAGTAACATACGCTGGCCTGTTGTGGTTTGAGATGAAGAGCGAAACCCTAATTCCCGACTCCTTTCAGAGACCAGTGTTGCGGCTTCCGTTTGGGGATGTTTGTCAGCTGCCGCTATGTTTCTTCTTCCATGATACTATACCCCTATACCCTGGCTTGGTATAATGCGTGCTATGGAGGCTCGGGGCTCCCGACGAACCTTTGCAACTACAATCAGCCATTTTCACGAGGCTCCGGACCACCGTAATCCCTGGGATGACCTCTCCCGGCACCTCCTCAGGCCGCCTCTCCGATGCCGGTCTTTGGGACGTTGCTTGCTTGCTTCGACGCTGTCTTGCGAAAGAGCAAGCAAGCAACGACCCAAACACGAGAAGAATGTGCGTGTGTGTAAAAAAAGCCAAGTCTTCAGGAAGATTTTAAGATGTGCCATGGCTGATCAGAGACCAGTCAGTCACCTGTGACTCTGTCCTCATTCGCAGCTCTATTATTGTGAAGTCAGTGAAGCTTCTTGCAATAACGCCATTTTCCGCAGCTGGTGTTTCCGCTGGTACAATGAGGACGATGTGAGGCGTTCCACCCTTCATAACTTGAGAGGCAGGAATGCCAAGGACGAGTGGCCAGTTCTTGGCCAGGCACATTTCCATATATATATATATATATATATATATATATATATATATATATATGTATAGTATCCATATATTATGCATTTGCCAATCCCTCTGACAAGTTGCCACTTGACCTGTTGAGTCAGGCTCTGAGCCCTCACGCTAGGCGGATCTTGATTAAGCGTTCCCACACACAGGGCATAGAGTGAACTACATCGAGTCAAGTGTATGGTACAAAGATGACTCCACGACTCCGTGACTCTATCTCACTACAACTCTATGACTTTATGACTCATGACCCATGGACTCTATGACTCTTGATTCTGTGACTTTACGATCCTATACACTGACTCTATCTCACTACGACTCTATGACGCTATGTCACTGCAACTCTATGACTTTATGACTCATGACTCATGGACTCTATGACTCTTGATTCTGTGACTTTACGATCCTATACACTGGATCTATCACATAGCCCCACACTCTTCGCTGATGATGCTTTCGGGCCAATTGTCTTCTAGTTTCTAATTTTTCGCCATGTGACACACATGCCCCGATATGCCACGAAACTAGGTCCCGAAATGGTGCCAAGAGTCTGAGCATCGTCTGTGCTCCCTTAGCATGCAAATGCCGTGTTGGACATTTGGAGGCCCGGCTCAATCTCTAGAAGTAAAGAGCGGTGCATGTTGCCATTCCAAATTTGCGACATTCACGGGTTGTTCAGGCTGAGGATGAGCCGAGGAGCGTGGCGAGCGCTCCCAGGTCAAGAAGAAGACGCTTGCCAGTGGTCCTGCCAAGCCTTCCACAGAGGACCTGAAGAGCCATTGCATCAACACTCGTGTTACAGTTTTGTGGGCTTGGAGGCTTCGCTGAGTTCCTCCCCCGTTGTCACTGCCGGCAAAAAGCCTGAACTTGTCTGCAGCTTCCACGACAACGGGTGATTTGTAAGCGATGGCACAGCGTGTTCCGCACATGTCTTGTCATGTTGTGGCCGCAAGCCCTGGAACGCGCACGACACAGTAAACTTCAAGTGCTGCTGCGCATTAATCTCCACTATGTGCATCTGAACTTGCTTGAGGCTTCATCTCATCTAGGAATATCTCGGGTAGCAGAAGCCTGCGATAAAGCAATACATCACACGCTCGTGGGAAGGCCTCAAGGCTGAGAGGACGGCGAAAGTGGTGACATCCGCTGCAGAAGGGATGGGCAAGTACTTCCAGTGCTGGGAAAGAAATCTGCCACCGCACTGGCCGATGTACCAGAAGACGCAAAGCAGCGCAGCACCAAGGATCGAATCCTCAAACTGTTGGCTCTGTGATGCTCTGTGCTCCGGTCTCCACATGCTGCATGACCTCTTTACATCTCGTGAAAATCCTGCTTACTGTAGTTAACGCTTCCACCTTGTGTCGCCATGGTTGCAAGCGCTCAGACCTGCTCAAACGATCAGGAGATCACGAGACGGCGCCCGAACTGACTTCACGGATGCCACGCGGGCTGGCACCCTAGTTGCATGCTTCCGTTCTAACAATCACGGCGAGCAGCTCCAGTAGAAGTCTTCCCCGCATGTACAGGTTCCCGCACATAGACGGACAGGCAGATAGACAAGCAGACAGACGAACGGACGGACAGACAGGCAGCCACCACCGCACATACATCCGTAATTACACACACACACACTATACTTGTCGTACTACTACTACTACTACTACTACTACTACTACTACTACTACTACTACTACTACTACTACTACTTCTACTACTTCTACTTCTACTTCTACTTCTACTTCTACTTCTACTTCTACTTCTACTACCACTACTACTACTGCCACTACTACTACTACTACCACCACGACTACTACTACTACTACTACTACTACTACTACTACTACTACTACTACTACTACTACTACTACTACTACTCCTGCTGCTACGACTACTACTACTTCTACTACTACTACGACTACTACTACGACTACTACTACTACTACTACTACTACTACTACTACTACTACTACTACTAGTACCACTACTACTGATACTTCTGCCAATACTACTTAAAACTACTGACTACAAACCCTAAACCCTAACCCCTAACCGTCAACCGCACACGGCGGGCGCATGTAACCCTAAACTCTACACCGTAAAACCGCGACAGCCTAAACTATTAAACCCTAATCCCCAGGCTATAAGACCCGAAACCCTAAACCCTAAACACCCTAAACCCTGCAATACTAATACAAACACGAAGTATGACTGCTAACTACGAACACTGAACTCTGACCCTAAACCCGTCAACCGCACGCGCCAGGCGCGCGTAACCCTAAACCCCAAACCGCAAAACCTCAACAGCCTACACCGTAAACCCCAAACACAAAAACGCGAACCCCTAAGCCCATTAAGCTCTGAAAACCCTGCTAAGCTACAATATTGATACTTGTACTAATTACGACTACTAAAAACAAACACTTAAACCCTAACCCTAAAACTGCAAACCACAGGCGCCGGGCGCGTATGACCCTAGACGATGAAACATAAACCCTAGGCCCTAAGCCGGAAAACCCAAACCCTAGAAATCCAAAACCCTGTAATACTAAAACTAATACTACTTATAACCAATAACTACAAACCAAAAACCTAGAGTTAAAGCCGTAAACCGCACCCGCCGGGGGCGCGCAAACCGTAAAACCCCAAAAGGCATAAACCGCAAATCCTAAACCACGAAACCCCAAACCCTAAACCCCACCAGACCCTAAACCCTATTGTGCGAATACTATCGAATACGAAATTCAGTAATATAATACTTACTACAAACCCTAAACCCTAACCCCATAAAACCCGAAACCCTAGACCCTCAAAACCGTAAACCCTTAACCGTAAAACCCCAACAGTCTAAATCCTAAACGGTAAAGCCCCAAATCCTGAACCATGCAATACTAATACTATAGTAACTATAAGTACTAACTACAAACCCTAAACCCAACCCTAAAAGGACAAGACGCATGCGCCGGGCGCCCCTGACCCTAAACCGCGGAACCCGAAATCCTAAATCCTCAGGGATCTTGATGTGGCGCAAGCGGCGCAAGACTGCGAGAATACTACGCCCTCCCCCGGCTTAGGAAATACTCGAAAACCAAGGTGACCAAAATTTCGAGTTGGGTAAAGCTAAACTTGCCCTCCCCTGACCAAAATTACAAGATTAGCAAAAGCCTGGTCTATCGCGAACCTCCACCAAGATGGGCAACATTTGTAAGATTAGCAAAATCTTGGTCACAAGCGGCGGCCCTCAATTCCCAATTCCCGGCACAACGTACCAGTGGCAGTGGCAGTGACAGTAGCAGTCGGAGTAGAAGTAGGAGTAGGAGTAGGAGTAGGATTAGCAGGAGCACGAGCAGGAGCAGGAGTAGCAGCAGCAGCAGCAGAAGTAGCAAGGGAAAGCAGTAGCAGCAGCAGCAAAAGTAGCAGCAGCAGGAGCAGGAGCAAGAGCAGGGGCAGAAGCAGCAGCTGTAGGGACAGCAGTAGCAGTAGGAGCAGTGGGAGCAGGAGGATCAGCAGCAGCAGCAGAAGTAGCAGGAAAATTATTTTTAGTAGTAGTAGTTGTAGTCGCCGTCGAAGTAACAGGAGTAGGGCTAACAGTAGTTGCAGTAGTCGCAGTAGTAGTCGTAGTCGTAGTAGTGGTGTTAGTAGCAGTAGTAGTAGTAGTAGTAGTAGTAGTAGTAGTAGTAGTAGTAGTAGTACTAGTAGTAGTAGTAGTAGTAGTAGTAGTAGTGGTAGTAGTAGTAGTCGTCGTCGTCGTCGTAGTAGTCGTAGTCGTAGTCGTAGTCGTAGTCGTAGTCGTAGTCGTAGTCGTAGTCGTCGTAGTAGTTGTAGTAGTAGTACGTAGTAGTAGTAGTCGTAGTAGTAGTTGTGGATGTAGTAGAAGTAGTTGTTGTTGTTGTAGGAGGAGGAGGAGGAGGAGTGTTAAATCTGTCAGAATACCAAGCCACGCCGAGACACCCCGCTTCCAAACCGACACATTGAATAACCATAGCTACTCAGCTATGCTCGTTTTTTACTGCAAAACTCGAATATTGATTAATGATAACAACTTACCGGCCCCCCCCCCCTCCCCCCCACAACCAGGCAAGGCAATTCGTGTTCCCTTCCCCCCCCCACCCCAAACCGGCGAATTCGCCCGCGTGAACCGGGGAATTTAACCCCCCTCCCCCTCCAGATTGATGTTGATTTTATGCCTCTCCGGTAAAAGCAAGACTAGACTCAAGCTTGCTGTGCGAGCTTTCGTGATTAGCACAGCCACAAGCGAAATCTCTCTGTCCATACTTTACCTCCACCCCCCAACCGCCTGCAAAGTCGTCGTCTTGTGCGCTCCGCACCCGCTGCTAATAATTGGGCCTTCATGCAAAGACTACTCACCTGACCGAGCCGAGGCGACACCTAGCAGACCTAGCATTTGAATTGCTCTGCGCTGTTTGTGGATAACTCTTTAGATGTATGACTCTGAGGCTTGCGACACTCATTCATGATACTCTGGGCTACCGTCCGAGCCGCACATGCGTTCCCATCTCCTCCCTGCCAAGTCTCCCAGACACCATCGTCGCGTCGTACGAACACCAAGGATGTGGTTGCCACTGCCAGAGCAAGCCAGAACACCTTCACACTTGATTCAACTAACAGATGTCGGCCCGCTGTGTGCAGAAGCAGAATCAATACGACTGATTAGCAGCGAATCGGCCCTCACTGAACCCTGGTCAGACCTCAACCGAAAATTGCATGAACGGGCGTTACAGATGCCAGGGCAAACGGAGGTGAATTGAAAGACAAAGCCAAGAGACATCAGACGCACTGTCGGCGGTGCCTGGCGGCAGATGTGGCTGAGCTGAGTGTAGCTAACAAAGGTCCGCCACATCTGGACTTGGACACGTGAGGTGGCCCCTTCGGCAAACGGAGCCTCCTTGAGCCCAGACAAACTTGCCAGGATACTTCTCTCTTCTTTGAGCGCGGGGGCAAGTTCTGCGAGCAGCCGCCTGAAAATGAACGATCAACTTCGCGTCACGGCGCAGATCGCAAGCCCACTGCCGACTTGGAATGCAAGATGGGCTTAATTCTACCAGATTGTGTTGAATGTGCGACAGCAAGTGGCGGGAGCCCTTCATTTGCCAAGGCACAAAACTGGTCGCTTGTCCAATTGACGCTTGGTCCGGCCTGAAGCGCACTTGTGCCAGACTCCCTCGTGGCGAATGGCGATGTCTTGGGATACAGCCAGCAAGCAGCCCAGAGACCTGCCTTGACTCCGCTCCGGACGAGGAGTATGCGAAGTGCCGGAGACGGACAGGCGCGCGGTCTTCAACCTGACAGTAAAGCAACTGGCCAAACTCGTGTTTTGTGCTCCAAGAACATTCTGTTCGTGTCTCCAGGCCTCGACTCGTTCAAACTGTTTCGTCGCTGCTTCAGCTCTGCAGGAGGTATGCTTTGGTCCGCCATGCCTGGGATTCACTTGCAGGTAGCTCCTGCAATGCTCTCCGCAGCAAACTGATTGTCAACAAGGCTCGTCGCGTCTCAGAACAGAACGCAAGATCCATGTACTGAGCCAAAACAGCCGCGATGATCCAAGATTCTACTGCATGCACGGCTGCGCGTGACTGCCCACATCCGTCCTGTAACTCTTTGCATATGCTGTCCGATTCTGAATGGTGTGGAAGTCCGACAGCTGAACGGCCAAAGCCTGTGCAATCAAGGGACATCTAAAGAAATTACAGACAGACAAAGCACGGACAAAACACATGAGTGCTCAGATAGTTCAACTGTCTGCTTACACTGTCGCTCTGCAAGCAAGAGCAACGTCGCACCCAGGCCTTCTTGCTCTGGAGAATCATCTGCGTTCCCTTGCACTGCCTGCACAAACGGCATTACAAACACCCACGATTCATTGCACGCGTTTTCGCCCAATGCGATGACCAAAAGCATTCTTTGCTGCCTGCAGAACCAGAGCAGTGCATAGTTGAACCTGCACGACCGCGGAAGGTTGCTCTCGCATCTTCTTTGGAGTGCGGTCCGACGCAGCACTCGGATGCACTCGGCCATACCACAATGGAGTCTCAGGTCTCTGTGAATTGCATCAACTCTCTGGGCTTTGGACAGCAGGCCAGAGTGCACTTGGAGACAGCGCCAAGTCTCGTAAGGACCGGCTGAGAAGCAAAGCTGCAGCAGTCGGCAACAAGACCTTGGACAAGAGTGAAACCAGGCAGTGGCCGGCGTTCTTGCCAGGACTGGGGCCAGGGCATCTGCCGGTTCTGCCGCCCTTCATACGTTGCCGAATCCAACCGTCTCTGCAGTCACACTGACAAGTCCAACGTGGGCGCCGCACCCTTGTGAAGCAGTTGTTGGCTCATGCTCTTGCAGCGGTGCGCTGTCCAGTACAGCTTGCGTGCCTGGCAACAGCCGTGGCGATGTACAGAGCAAGGGGCAGCAGAACACAGTTGACTAGGGGCGGCGCGTCCCGACTTGTGTAGTATTATGATCAGGCCCAGAACTTGCCGAGTTCGATCCATCACATCCAAGAGCTCCAGCATTGCCCTGACACTGCAACAGTGGCGGTGGCTTGCATTCGACAAGTCCTCACATAAGAGTATCGACAAAAGGTGGGGCTTCTCAAATTGCCCGCTGCTCACTCAAACCATCATAAGCCTCGGGAAACACCTGTTCAACAAGTCATTTGATTCGGGAACTGGTCGAACGTGTCATACTGACGGGATCTTCAGGTGAGAGTGCGTGCACCACTGAAACTGGGTCGGTGCGAAGTCTCCGGCTTTTCCGCAAGCTTTGATTAGGTGGAAGTGACTCGGAAGGAAGGCTCTGAGATACTGGACATATCAACATACGTGGACATGTGAGCCTACCCCCGTCATTCAAGGTGTTCTGCAGAGAGCAGAGTTCCAACTTCATAACAATGTCAAACAAAAAGATGATGATGCAAACAAAACCTTTCGGTGAACCAATGCAAACTAGCTGGTGGTAATACTAAAGGCCACAACTGGAAGCCTAAAACAGAGCACGAAGACACGTTTTGCACATGTTTCGCCCAGGCATAGCAGAGCAACACGACTGACATGATCAATGCCTCTTACCAACTATGTCAATTGAAGAACGAGGCCACAAAATTTGAAGACACACAGAATTGCACCGAAAGCTGGCCGAAAGCTCAGCCGTGATTGTGTCGTACCGGACTGCAGTGCATGTCTGTGTCAAACATGTTCTGATCCTCACCGTCTGTTGTGATTGAGAATAATTTGGGTCTGCTTGTTGCTCCCACTGCCTTCCATCCGCGTTTCACAACTAGGTATCAGATGTTCGAAACAACGACTAATGATTTAGACCATGAAACCTATTCTTAGAGTCTATAGAGTTTCGCACATCGTCATCAACACATACATGGACACTACTCTATCGGTTTGCGCTTTCACTGTCCAGGTCGTTTCACTCTGCAAACTGAGGGCCTCTAGGCCGTTGGGGCACAAGTGAGGCCCACCACTGGGTGAGGACGGACCAGCTTGAGATGGCTGAGTATCTTCAGCAGCAATGGCTGAAGGCCAACCAGCCATCATCATCACAACCGTCATCATCGTCCTAATCAAAACATCATCCCGCTTCCAAAACAATGGAGAGAGGCTGGTGTCGAAGGTGTGTCCGGATCGTGCGCACGCAGTGCACATGCTATGCCTCTGCTGGGGGTATTCACACAGACAGTCTAGGCTCCTTCTTGTCGTTAGCACATGTTAACAGTTAACACCACTTCTCGCACTGCGCTTTGCTGGCTGCAAGTTACTGCAAGGACGGCGATGGGGTTCGCTGGGCTCTCGCCGGATGCCGGCGATGGGAACTAGACTTTCCAGACAGGACAGCTGGGAAACTGACGCTCGATTGACGCGTCAAACGCAGGCAGCGCTTGCACCACACTTAGCGTTCGAAACGCTCTACTTCCCAGCGACTGCCAGAGCAGCGATGTGCGGGCTGGATCATCGATCAGGGCCGTAGTCATGATGGAAAGCGACGGGCACGAAGCTATGCTGAAGGGCTGTGTTAGATCACTGCAGAAATGTGGCTGCACGATCGCGGGAGGAAGCAAACAGTGTTCATCAACGTTGTCATCTTTGTGAGACGGGGCCCAGGGGTCCCAGCGGATTTTAGGTGAACAGACACCGCATCAACCGAGGAAGCCGTCAATTTCGAGGACAAATGGCACCCGGACAACTGACAATCCATGAGAGAGTCTCATCCTAATCCCTGTCTTGCCCTTCAGCATAGTCAAAGTGTCATTATCCTCGTCATACTGACCCTCATCCTTATCCTCGTCACCATCATCATCAGGATATTATCGCCATATTGAGCCACTCGGTTCCAACGGCGCAACGGTCACGCTTTGGGCACAGTCGGAGAGTGCGGGAGCGGCAGAAGGGTTATCTCTTGAGAGCACAAACGTCGCGATTGCTCGGCCTCCGAGGCTTCCTCTAGGACCCCACGCGGAACAAGAAGAGGGTTCTCTTTTCGTGATCCGTGAGACCGAAGGTGACGATCGTAGGCACCAAGCGCAGCAAACAGGTTTTGCACGGTTTTGTCATGCTGCAAGGTCATGCATTCTCGAGATTCGGGATTATCCGAGGTCCAAGAGCGACTCGACACAAAGACTTGCACAGATGTCGAGATCGACGTGGCGTTCCCGCTAGAAGGGCTGGCACGCTTTATGCCGCGCTGCTCGGTGCTAAGCCAGAGGAGTGCAGGAACTGAGGAACATTGGCAACAAAGCACTGGTCGTGTGTCCTCGTCGGTAGGTACATGAACATGTTGACGGCAGAATTTCTGCTTACCTGCTTGATTGCTCCGAATCATGGTTTGAAGGATAGAGCACGAAGTCGTCTCCTGCAGGCTATCTGCATGCTGTTCTCGAGCAAAACAACAAGCTAGCACTTCTGGTTTTGAGACAGCCTCGCTGCCTGCACTCTGTCCCGCAGCCTAACTTTCTTTTTCATTCAGATGCTGCTCCGACTATTTTCGGATCCACGGTTCCAAGTGCTCTATCGCAGGTACATTAAGCATTGACGCACTTCCGTTTCTGAGACTACCTCCTGGCAGTTGCTGCAGCGGCGATGTGCTTTCACAGCCTGATGCATGTAGAATCTACTCCTACTGCTCCAATTTATATATACCGATGTTTTTGCCGAAAGTGCCCCAGCCGACAAAGCTTCCCGTTATGTTATGTCAGACTGGACAGACACTGGTCCGTCCAACTGCCACATGGCTCAGCGCTTGCTTGACTGAGGCGAGCAAAACGACCTTCTGTGAAATGTGACCGCTGCTGCTAGACTACTGTGCTGACGAAAAGTTTTAAGCAAATCACGTGTCACGACTCTGACCCAACATCGAAATAGACTGAGAACCGAGTCATTCTCTTAGCATAACGAGGATCAATGTTAGCTCTTTTCGTGCGTTTGGCACTGAGTTGAATACTGTCGGTATGAAGCACCTGGACAGTCACAAAACAATTCGCTTCGATGCAAGAAGGCTGTTGGATGCGGAGTCCACTTGTTGCCCGGTGGTCCAGAGCACGGTTGACCGGCTGACTGCTCAATGCCCTGTGCCAGTACGCTTCAAATCTTGCCCGTGCGCCTTCTCACGCGCGCTTGTGCTGAGTCGCAGCTGGACGGTGCATGCGCAGCCTGCAGCATGCTCACAGCTTGCTAACTTAGCTAAACCAGCATCCCCATGCAGCTTCCCACGCAGTGGTAGGAAAGGGGTAAGACCACACATCACATCGCAACCAGGCAAGACACTCAGACGAGTCCCAACCGCAAAAGAGTGTCAGACTATGTGATCTGCTTGAAAGGCAGTGCAAGGAAAATCCAATCCATCTGCAATACCTGAGAATGACATGTTCTCATCCCGAATCCATCTCAATTCAACACACTTGGATAATAGAAACGACAGCGGTCCGTCAAGAAGTTTGCATTCTGTGACATCGGACCAGATGGTACATGACCATGCCTGCGTATTTATTTCGTTGTCTTCAGGCAGCAAACCCTGCATTTCTGCATTAGTCCACCTCAGTACGTTTCACGTAGAGCTGCGCACGCATCGCCGCTGAGCAGGGTGTGCCGAACGGCACCTGCCCATCAACGGGAGACCAACAACCACGTCACCTCATTCACATGCAGTCGGTATGCCCTTGGACTTGCCTGTTCTTCGGCATTGTGCGCCAGCCCCTGGCGATGGCTGCCAACATTCATATTGACTGTCACATGTCTCATGACACACTGCAGGCGATCTGCACGCACCGGTTCATTTAGATTCCACGACGGCCTTTGCCACGAACTGGATCACTGGCTGAAGCTGCGAGAAGATTTTTCTCGCGGCCAATTCACCTACGAGCCGATCTGGTGCGCACACAGCGTAGCGGCGTAGCCTGGAAGGGGGCCCGAACTGATCGCGACAATCGGGGGCGAAGCACACCTGCAAAGAAGGCACACTCATGGATAATTCATACAACGCTCCGATGCACGCTGGCGTGGCTGTGCCGAACCGGGGCACCCGTCCCCGTCCTTCGTCTCTTGCGGCACAGGCTGAGCGGCAGCGAAGGGACCTCCACGACACGGGCCTGCCATTGGAAGCGATCACATTCGTTTCGAGGCGCATCTCTGAGGCTCCCTGCCGGTGCCAAGAGCACGGGCCGAGTCCAAACACTGCGCAGCGTCTCCGACAGAAAACGCAATAGTCCCGAAGGCCAGCGACCTCTGAAGGAACACGGAGGCACATTGGACATGGACCAACAACAAACTATGCCAAGCACATCAAGCACCTTTCTTAAGCAGCTCACCCAGGATCATCTTTGGAACCTCGCTTCGACTGCTGAGCGACCCTGCATCTCGCTCAACTCTATGAGTGCCCTTGCATCAACTCGTGCATGTTGTGTTGCAGAAGTTTGCTTGGCCATGACGGCTTGTTCGAGAAAGCAAGTGCTGTCGAAAGCTGAAAAAAGCTTAACGGTGCGAATTCTCTGTGGTAGTTAGGTAGTTAAGGCTATCCTGCAAAGTCTGTGTCGATGCTTTTCAACTTCCACTCACTTCGACACCGCAGACACGGTCCGGCAGCTGTTTGCCTGCTCGTCGGTGACGACGAGTCACGAAAGAGGTGTTTGCTATGAGTTGTGAAGGACTAAACGTGGGGTGCCTTGAGTGGGCGCGGGTGCGATCGTGCGGGTGTGGGCACAGGCACAGTGGGTGTGGGTGTGGGTGTGGATGTTGGTGTGCGCGTACGGGTGCGGTGCGGGTGCGGGTGCGGGTGTGGTTGCGCGTGTGCGTGTGGGTGTGGGTGCAGGTGGCGGGTGCCGGTGTGGGCGTGGATGCAGGTGCGGGTGTGGGTGTGGGAGGGGATGTGGGTGCACGGTGCAGGTTTGGGTGTGGGTCTGTGGGTGGGTGGCTGGGCGGTACATGGGTGCGTTATAAGGTGCATTGGTGCATGGGTGCGTGGGTGTGTGCCTGCGTTCTTTCACGCGGTCCCGCATTGAACGTATGGAATGTTTGGGCGGGGTCTGCGTCTCACAAGAAATGGACTCACCACCGGATGCCATGGCACACCCCTATGTGGTGGTGCATGAGGTGCTGCCGAGACTACTACAAGAAAGCAAACTCTGCTTCGATGTTTATCGAAACACCTGAAATGTTTTCTGAGCATCAAAGTATACGCTAGCACACACTGTCGTTCCTCGACGGGGGGCAGGGAGAGACGTATATGACAAACAAAAGACAAAAGCTCAGCGAGCATGCTGCATCATGCGAGTCATGCCAGGTTCTGGCAAATGCTTGCGAAAACAAACGCATTCTGTTTGCATCTTCGCACATGTAGCTGAACCCTCACGATTAGACACGGGGCTCTGGCAGCCTGGTTTAGAAGTTGCGCGCGTCGCTGCTCCTCGAAGGTCGGGAACCGCGCGTCGTCGAGGCTCCAGCACCAGTCCTTGGAATGGCAATCCCCCGCGGGCCAAAAGCTCGGGATCCCGCCCCAGGCCAAGAGCTACACGTATTGGATCCGGCTGCCTCGCCCGCATCTAATGGTGAAAGAAGAAAAAAAGGCCTCTGCTAAGTTGCTATAAGTGAACGCTGAGCGCCTGTGACTCCACCAGACGCCGCGCCGGAAGTTAAGGACTGAAGAAATAGGCAACATTCCGCTGCTTCCGCCGGTGCTCTCTTCGCTGCCGATGCCTGGAATGGAAGCTCGTTTTCATTTTCCAGACCCGGCCTGCGGCCCTGCAAAGATCGTTCGAGACGCGTTGATACATACACTACAGTGCTGGAGTTCTCGAAGCCCTTGCCTGGTGCCCAATGGTCACCGTCTGCACACGGTCAGCCAGGAGGACAGCGAATTTCTGGCCTAATCATGCATGTCACGGAGGCATTTCCTGATGCCCGTTGAGCGAGGTCCGTCGTATGCACCCGGCAAGTAGGTTGTGATTCTTCTTGAGCAATGGCCAGCACTGGAGCATCAAAACTGAGCATACCCTGACCAAACCAGGGCCACAACACGAAACAGTCAGCAGCTTTGAATGGAACTCCATGTCGCGAACGTCCACTCTCCAGTCTGAATAACACATGCACAAAGACTGGCTACCATCCTCAAGGCGAAAGTCGTGCTGCTATGGCTATGGACTACATGCAGTATGGGCAGACGACAGGTCTGTTTTAGAAAGTGGGGCAGAGGTACATCCACTTCAATCACAAGCTGATCAAACCATGCCTGCATCTCCACTGCCTGGTTGGGACCTCTGCTAGGGTACATTAGATTCACACAGTTTCGCAGTGCAGTGCAGCTCTTGATCGTGGCTCGGGCTCACTGGCTGGAAGTCGTGTGGCACGCCATTCAGCCGAACCGACCTGAAGAGAAGATGGCAGCCAACGAGCTGCGACGAGGTGTGCTTTCGGAAGACCGAGTTTGGTACACTGCGAGATCTGATGCTGATGCGCCGGCCCTTCGCAAAGCTGCACACAGCCAAACGGAGCCCAGTGTCGAAGCACCTCGGAAGGTTTCGTTTCCCAATGGCGGAATTTGAGAACTTGAACAGAGGCCACGAAAGCTAGGGCAACAAAAGGAAGGAGAGTCGACAGAGCTCGGTCGCTGTTGCGTGCATGCTCGGCAAGGGATGCAAGCACATATGTATTGCCATGAAGATGAAACCTGCAAGATGATAGCGTTCCTCTGCTTACACTGGCCCACATACACATACAACCTCGTCGTGCCGAAGTACCGTGACCGACTACATTGGCTTTCGGAAGGTCCGTGCATAAGCAATAACTCGGTCATCTCCGAGCAGCTTCGAACTGTCCTGGTGGCAGCTTAGCTAATTTCATCTCAATTCTGAGGCACCAGACTTGAAACCTGCTACGTAGACGCACTCGGCCGCGTAAAGACAAAATGCAAGTTGCCATGTTGCGTAAACGGATGGACCTTAAGGTGACGGTGGAAGGGGGAGGATCTAAGGAGATGGGGCCCCAGTACAATGCCGCTGCCACCTTGTTGTACGGGGGCCCCCCGGGGTGCGGGGCCCCTTCCTCAGCGCTCTGAATCAATCATTTGCGCGGTGGCCCATCGGGGGCCCCTCTGCTTACTAGTGCAAAGACCAGATAAGGCCTGGACACGATTTTGACCTAGTTCCCTACTACCTAGTGAATGATAAACGACAACTCTCGCAAGCTCTACAGAGCTAGCTTTCGTGTTAAGGTCCCTCACTTTCAATGACCTGTCTCATCAAATCAAGCTCGGGACCATCAGCACCAGGTGCGAAGAAGCATGGATCCGGATGCTCCTGGGAGCATCGTGCGTTGCCGTTCGCGTGCCCGCATCGTGTCAGCAGAGCTGTGTGTGTCGGGAGCAGAAACTGAGCCGCACTTCCTGCTTCTGTGTTCTGTGCGAGCCGCTCGGCGGAATCTGAAAAGTGCTTACACGTGGAGCACGAGGACACCGATTCCTGGCCAACCACCACTATGCCTGCAAGACTGAAGCTGCAGTGGTCCTCCAAACAAGAGATCCGCACACTTCGGCTCTCGTGGCTTTCAGGGCAGCTTGGACTTGATGACCAACAGCTGGCAAGATGTTGAAGCCTGCATACATCTTAGCAGTCCTCAAATGTGGTTGTTTCAATCTTTGCGCCATGAGCGATCTAAGAATCTAAGGCTTCGCGCCAGAAGCCATACTTTCGTCGAGTCGAACCTTCCACTCAGGAGCAAGCTGAAGCGTGCAAGACATCTGAACATAAACCTCCGCCCTGTCACCGTGTTCTGCTGCCCGCCTTCCACAGAGCAGACCTGACCATGCATGGATGCACGCATCCGTGAATACGTACATGGACATTACGTACTCGATTCGCGGTGAGCTGCAAAATGTAGTCGCTCTCCGGCAATGGTCGTGGCATCCAGGAGAAGCTGGCCAGTCGCACCTCATCGGGCAGGAGACTATCGCTGTAGGCTCTTGCCTCTTGCCCGCATGAGCCGGCCGCCCATCCAGCAGAACAGGTGCGTCAGCGTGAAGGATGCCAAAGAACCTGCAAGAAGGAGCCGTTGCTATTATTATAGTATGTATGCTCTATCCAGCCGGAATCTGGACCCTCTCGCCGCTCGCAAGCCAAAGCACCTCCCTTGCTTGTTCGGAAGCGAAGGAAAACCTCGTGATTTTTGTTTAGCTCCCTGGCTCCCTGAGACTAAAACGGCGGTCTGCTCGGGATGCGAAGTCCGATGCCGGAGCTTGCATGCATCTCCCCACCGTTCACACCCGACATCGGAAACTTGGTGGCCCTTCCAGATCTAGAGTGATGCCATACATGTGATCGCACCTTGAGTGATGGCTCGGACCTGGTCACGCAGAGCCGCGGCACTCAGCGAGGCCAGCTCTTCCATTGTGGAAGAACCTCGAGAAGTAGGTACGAGAAGAATATGCACGGCTTGCACTTCATGGCGCAGAGCAGGCATGCTGCCTCCAATCTGATCCATCACCCAGCACAGTCGTAGAGTTCCGACATCATCGCATGTGAGAATGTGGCCTGGCCCCAGCATCACAAAAGGGGCACTGCAAATGCTCTCTGTCCATGCTAAGACAGACCTGCGCAACATGTGATTCTGAGCTTTGCAGGCCTGCAGGACCACAGGATAGCAGCCGCAAGCGGCCAGGCTTCGGACTCTTCCACCAGCCTCTCGGAGACACATCGCCCAACACGACCCAAACCATCCCAGTCCCAGTCCCAGCCTGGTCCCACAGAATGTCGTAGCAGTCTGCACTTTGCGCGATACCAGCCAGCTTGCGAGCAGACGAGCTCATAGATGTGTGGTGCGCCAGACAATAGGAAAATGCGCCCACCCGGAGAAGAATGAATGGAATGGAATAAAGCACCCTCACATAAGGCACGAAAGCCCTGCAGAGGGACAAAATGTAAGCTGCTTTGGCTTTGGATTGGGTTGACTGGCACTCCTGGAATCCCAGCTCTGGCTGAAGATGTCCAGTCGCTCAGTGAAACATTAGCCGGAATAGGCGCGCTTGAAGCTCGAATCTCTTTTCGAGCGAAATTCACGCCGACAAGGCTGACTGATAGCCTGGTGGCAATTACCAGCACCCAGCGCGGCTGCTGAGTTTCAAAAATCCCCGATTTGGCCGGGCACAGTGCAACCGTGATGATTGCAGAATCGCCCGGGACCGAGTGAACACTCGGGGACATGTCCGAGTAGTCCCACAAATACCTCGCGACGCATGTCCAACACTATGCCTTACACTGCCTCACGCCTTTTCATGCGGCCCTGCAACGATTCTTGTATGCAGTAAAGCTGCAACACGTCATCTGAGGACGCCCAGGCCAGTCCTTCGGCAAACAACCCACAGTTTGCACGCTGCCGCGCGCGGCCAAAGGCTTCCCGCACTTTGCCAGGTATTGGTGACCTGCAGCAGAAGGTCCACTCAACAAAGTCAAGTGAGCGGATGCCGGGCGAAAGGCTTTGCATGTTGGGCCCGATTTCGTTCAAATTGTTTTCCATTTAGGGCAGCTCCTGATTTTGCAGTTTGTCGAAGATGCCATTCCATGCACACCGCACGTACACAGACACACACACGCGCACACACACACACAAAGACGCATACACACACATATATATATACACACACACGCACACACACACACACGCGCGCGCACACGCGCACACGCGCACACACACACACAAACAGTCTCTTGCTTGTTCTTCTTGGACTTGCTTAGCATCATACATGTTGGCTACGCTCAAACAACTCGTTCATGGAGCTTCAGCTGCCTACAGTTGTTGGCTTTGGCTTTGGGCCAGTCTTCGGCCTGCTACATTGGTTGCCATGCTGACATATCACTGCGACAACAGCCTTGGAAGCTCGCAAGGCCCGGCGAACAAGCCTGAAGTGGTTTTGACTTCAACATGGCTCCGTGCGGAACCCCTTCCAGCCCGTCAGCCTGAAAGCAGAACACATGAGTTTCGGATGCCACATATTGCCACATGTTTGCCAGAACCCAGCGACCTGGATGCATGCGTCAGCTCGGCTAGGCTGTGATCCCACTCCACAGTGTGAGCCGGGCCGACATTCTCCTGCTTATATTGCACCGCACACGCGACAAATGACGTGGAATGTTTCCCGGCTGTCTCTAAGGATGCCTGATACGAGCTCCATGACGAGGAGATTTTGCAAGACCATGCAAGAATAGATGTTCTCCCGTGAATCCCGAAGCCAGCATGACATGGTCCTCGGCAGGACTGCGAAATGCTTCTTCCAGGAGGCCAACTCCAAGGCCTCCGTCCATCTCTGCCTGCTGGCTATGGAGGACAGGCACCTTTTTTGTCAAGTAGACTGCAGATGTGCAGATGTCACTCCAGCAGATCCGAAGTGTTGGCGACGGCTTGGGCAATCATGGGTTTGGGCAGGGCACACCCATGCTTCGACTGGTCCGCCTACAGGGTGCCCTGGGTGCTTGATTTGCGCAGGGGCAGAGATTGCAGATGCGGGCACCATGTCCGGGCTCGCTTGTAGCTAAGCATGCCGAGAAGATCCGGTGTAAAATCTTGGAACCCTATCAGCCCGATCGCCAATGACAGAAGGCGAAAACTATGTTTGTTTCGGACCCTGTGCTCAACACGCTGTTCCTGGTAGTTTCACTGTCAAACTCGTCATCGTCAAAACGGTCCTGCGAAAACTAGGCATGAACGTGTTTGGTTTGACCAAAGCAGACTTGTTTCGGCAGTTCTGCAGACATGTACGTGTCAACCCCCTTCCCCTGTAGACTCCTCCACGAAGTACGGACTTGAGGCCTCGACCCTCGATCGTCCCCGTCTGAACAACAAGATTGTACATAGAACAGCGTAGAAACTCCTGCGTTGGCCAAGCCACGCACTGTGCACCTCGTAGCACTTTGTGTTGTTCGCCAACCAAACACATACCAGTGCGACAACACTCTCAAGACAGAGAAGACAATCTACAGACGACTGAACGATACAGTCCTGATGACTGAACGATACTGGGCGCTGCGGGCGCTGTGGGTTGCTGCTCCTTCTTCCAGCTGCGGTCATTAGATGTTCCTTGCCGTCACTGTTGGGCTTTCCTGGTATATGTCGTTTGTATGCTGCTGTCATCCAAGATCCTGAATACGAATCTTGTTTGCGAATGTCTGTATAAACAGTGTCAAAGTGTACATAAAGATGTTGGCGAAAGCTCGTGAATGGAACACACCCTCAATCTCGAGCGGCATGAGCGTTCAGTGAAGGGTATCTTTGAAAGGCGCCTCCACCTGCCCACGGTGTTGGGATATTCGGCTGGCACCACAAAGGGGGCAAACAAGGAAGGATCAACCCAAGCCGCCAGCCGCTACCCCTTCCTCGAGACCGTCCTGCGTTTTATTCCAAAGGCAACTCTCACGTGCCGTATACAAGTTACCTTGAACAGCACCCTCCCATAAGCCCAACAAACACCCCAGTCTCACCAGCATAAAATTGCTTTGCCACTGACTGCTACAAGCAGGCTGAACGTGGTAAGGCAACGGTCAATTAATCCGCCGAGGCCACAGGCCCAGGCGTTTTGGTGGTTACCTCAGGTACCCTCCACCTAATTCTTCTCTTTGCAGTTCAAATGTTTGGGGACACCCTGTTTTTGCGCTCGTTTGCCACCCCCTTGCCCGGCCTCCCCTCATTTTCTTTGATTTGCGGGCCTACCCGCCCCCTCCCAGGCCTCCTCCCCCCTCTTTTTTTCCTCCACCCCCCCCCCCTCCCCCCTCCCTCCCCTCCCCCCCTCCCCCCCTCCCCCTCCCCCCTCCTCCCCCCCCTTCCCCCCCCCCCCCCCCTCCCCCCCCCTCCCCCCCCTCCCCCCCTTTTTCTTCCCTCTTTCCTGCTCCCACTTCTTCTCCCCGCCCTCGTTTCGTCTTCCTCGCCCCCGCTTTGGCTTTTGCGTCGTCAATCCACTGCCTGTCTTTCTTTTCAGGCTCTTTCTCTGTTGTTTTTTCTTGCTCCGGGCGGCATGGCTGGAAGGCCTTTAACCGGTTACAGGCCCAGGCGTCTTGGTGGTTACCTCAGGTACCCTCCACCTAATCCTCCTCCCTGCAGTCCAAATGTTTGGGGACACCCGTTTTTTGCGCTCATTTGCCACCCCCTTGTCCGGCTCCCCCCCTCCCCGACACTCCCGCTTAGCATGCTGTATACAACATCCACTGCCGCCTCGCCCTGCCGCTACAGAGCCGAGGCGGGCGGCGTAGCGTTAAAATTAAATGTGACCTGCATGATGTGGTCGGAACCTGAGCTTGAAATTTACTTCGCTCTGAGGACATGTCAAAACGTGTCGGCAGAGTCTGCTTGCGTTTTTGACTATGGTTTCATCAAGATTGTAATCAGAAAGATTACACTACCCTTGCGTGCAACAGGGAAGTACGGAGGGGGGGAAGGCCGCGTGTTTAGAAGGCCATGTCTTTGATGAGGCCCTGTTCCATTTCGACAAGGTCATCGCAGGCCTCCATTGCATGATACTCGTGGCAGCCACCCCGCGTGGCTTGAAAATCCAGAAACTAGATCACCGTGGAGTCGTCGCAGCAATCCGTCTGCTTGATTGGCAACTCTGCTGTGCAGCTCGTGGATTATTTGCCTAGGAGTTCTTGAACAGTTGGGCTGCAACATGACCATGACCTATCCCGCTTCACCAGCTCTGGGCCACAAGGGTTACAGTTGGGAGCTGCCTTGCAGTGCCTCGCAGCGAAGGAATAAACAGTGAAACTGAGGACTAAGATCCCAGGGTGGCCAGCGAAGCGGCAGTGGAAAGCTGTGCTGCCATGAAGGGCTCTTCGCACAAAACATCGTCAAATTTCGTCACCATCGTCACCTCCCATTTTTCGAGCAACCGAATTTGGAAAGCGGAAGCTTCACCGGCGGGTTCCGATTAATTACAAGCTCGGCGTGGTGTCGGGCTGGGAATGTTTGGTGCTCTGAGCCTGGGTCGTGGGCGGTCCTGGCAGCCTTGACAGCACTGAGCGCAGCAGCACGAATCGACATCGCCCGAGATAATGTTCACCGTCTGGCGAACAATCATAGAACTGGAGCGCCTTTTCTGTATCACAACTTCTTGCGCAAGCTGCGACATGAAGAGGGATGCTTTGAATGACATGAAAAGTGGGTCTCCCAACCTGCTCTGGAAGCAGCATGTCCAGCTGTGGGAAGATCCGCTTCGCGGAAGATTGGCCTGCTTCCCGGCAAGTCGAGAAAATCCTGCACGCAACGGAAAGCCCTTTCAGCTGTGCTTACGATGCTTCGCATCATCAGAAAAACCAGGCACTCCGCGATCAAAACCTGCAAATATGTCGAGGTCCTCGACAGCATCCATCTCCAACATCCTTCCTACTTTGATGGAATGCTCGCGTACTAGGAACTAATGCTGTCTGCGGCGGACGAAAAAGGTCACTACGCACTACACGAATCTGCGGCTGCTGCGGCGCATGGCGGCGCTAGCGCCTGACAGCCGCACCGGCTGGAGCCTGGCCTATGTAGCCAGGCGCCCCGGCAGGCGCGGCCGCAATGGGTGACATAGGCCGTGCCAAAGGAAAAGCCGGAGCCCCTGAAACCACCTGGCCCTGCAGCTTCGTCGGTGTTATACCAACTCCAACTGGAAGGGCCGGGGTGGTGCGATTGAGAAGAAACCTTCGAGGAAGGACGCTGTCACAACGACCGTCTACTTGGCTGCCAGCGCTGACAGCACCTGGTGAAGCTGGGTGCTTGACCACCCTCACGCCCCTGCTGGCAACCTGTGGCGAGGAGACTCGTCCAGGAGACAAGTGGCGCATCTGATCTTCCAGTTTTTCGGCAGACATCCGACCTGCCAAACCAGCAGCAGCAGGCAAATTTACTCAGCCCATACCCGATACAAACTAGCGCCAGAAGGCACAAACATCCAGTGCAGCCGCGCAGTCGTTGCTGACATGCTGGCTGTGGCATCTGCAGTGTGCTGACTTGGCCCAACACAATGCCCTGCACGCGTTACATGCATAACGGAGACCTGTTGCCAACACCAACCCCTTTTCTGCAACCAAACTGGCGAGTGTCTGGTTCGGCCTTCCATTTTGGACGTCTGCTGGTCCTGTACTCGCGCATCACAGAAAGCTTACTTCATTCACTCTGGGAAAAGACCACTTCGGCGTATGCGAATTCCCGACGTGCACTCTTCTACTCAGAGCAGAGCTCTTGCGTCCAATCGGGTGGGGCTCTTCAGACAAACTCTGCTCGACTGGGATCTGTGGGCTTACGTGAATGCCCGCAGCTACATCGCAAAACCATCTTCTGCATCCCACGAGCTTTCGTTTTGTGCTTCAGCAGAGTAGGAAAGGCACGGTGTTGCATCCAGCATCAGAAAAGAACTTCGAGAAGGAACGGACATAGTCTCATGTGCAAGCAGACCAGGATGCCCGACGGAACCTCAACCATTCTTCGCTAACCATCGCATTCTGTTCTCCCATCAGTTTTTCTAGAACGTCGGTGGGCAAGAATTCACGTTGTGAGAGAAGGTCCAACAAGGTTCGCGCACGCATGGCATCGAGTAAATACAAATCCAATAACTTTCGACCATTCCGAAACCTACTCAGCTAGCCTTTGTGGTCCATTCATGTTCCGAGTCGATTCATGTTTCGAGCGAAGGGCAAGCCGACCCAATCTTGCTCATACAATCCTGCTACCAGTATGTTGCATTATGCCGGCCGCCACGGAGGCAAGTTCAGGCACACTGCAACGTCGTTTCTTTGAGCGCAAGTTCATTAACAATCTCCTGCCGCCACTCTGCCAACATGCGGTCGAGCTGATGGAAGCGCTCCTCAGCCTGCACATGTTGACTCGCAACTTTCTGAGGAAAGCGGGGGTTCTCGCTTGATCCGTGGTTAAAGCGTTTGTCATGTACGGCTGGAAATAGGGCGAGGCATGCAATCATTGTAGGGAACCGATGCAGGTGGATCGCATTCAACGGCATCAAAACGGACATGTAGCTTCTGCACCGTTCCGATGCTGCGCAGCCACTTGATTCGCTGCTCAACGGTAAACAGGTTCCGGGTTCCAGGCTAATCTTCGCAATGTAGCATGTAGAACGTTGCAGCCCTGGATGTTCTCAGCACAACATACAGATACACATACACGAACACACACACACACACACATGTATGTGTGTATATTTCTATGTACATATATATATATATATACATATATATATATATATATATATATATATGTATGTATTTATTTGGGGTCCCCCCCCCCCCCCCCGCCCCACCTCCCCCACGAGCTACCCACCCTCGTTTTGCATCGAAAATACCGTGTCAATTCAGCTGTCCCGGCAGGTCCGGATTCTGTATCTCTCAAAGACTACCAAATATAAACCCCGATTTCAATAGACTATGCCAGCCAACACGTGCAGGTTAACGTCAGCGCGCACTCCAATGCAACACTGTGCACTTCCAATTAATACTGACTTTGCTAGGGAAAACCAAAAAACACTAAAACCATCTGTTGGGAAACTATATGGCCAAGCTCTCAAAAGACTTTTTTGTTTTCCCTGGGAAAAAGTTGGTTTCGGTGTGGAAAACAAAACTCTTCCAAGTAAAAGATGGTTTTGGACCGGATAACCACCGTTTTCCGAGGGAAAACCACCCAAAAAAAAACTTTTGGGAAACGATGCGGCCAAAGTCCAAAAAGATAGGTTTCTTTGGTTTCTGGTTTCCATAGGAAAAAAAGTTTTTCGGCCCAGCTAGGAAAAAAGTTTGATTTTGGACGGCGACTATTACGGTCACCATTGACATAGAGGCGAATGGCAAGGACGGGGTTCGGGTTGGTGTTGCTTGGAATCAGGAGTCAGTTAACGATTGTCGTCACTATGTTGGCATCTAGTACAGGTTTAACATTAGACATTAATGCACATACGCGCTCACCGGCAAATCCGACAGCAAGTAAAGCATGATCATGTACTACAGTGAGAAGGGGGTGTCATATACAGCATGTTGAGGTAAACAAACACATGCTTTTCTCATCCCTAAAATTCTAGGGACCATCATTTGGGCAACGCCAGAGCGAAGACAGCAAGGATCGTGGTGCTTAGTGGAAGTCGTTTTGTGTAGTTTAATATGAGCATGAATATGACTGCTACCGTTGAAGTAAATGTCTGGGCAGTATTGAGCTTACCTGCATAAATCGAAACAGTATCTAGTATTGAGTATTGGGGATGCCGTGAGTTTTAAGTTCGGAGTCTCAAATGCTCATGCTCGGGATACCACAGCTACGTCTGAATTAATTTTCTCCTGAAGGCCATTACTTGGGTGGCTGTTGAGGGAAGTATCCGGTACAATACGAAGGGTTACCAATGGTAACAACTTATGGGTGACATTAAGTTTGCGAGTAAGGTCCATCTTGGAGTCAGATCCTATATTAGGGTTGCCAAGCGGACTGCAATATCCTTACTACCAGGGGGCCAATCAGGCTGAAAAAGTTATCAACCTTCAGGTCGATATAGAAGTTTAATATGGGGATGTATAATGAGGTTACTAGTCGGCATAGCTTTGTAACCCATACGAACTAAGATTTTTTATCAATAATGCATCTCTTTTGGGTGAACATAAGACAGGATACTACTGCCACCATTCGGGCCAATGTAAAGGTGTAGTGGCAGGTTAGTCTTAGGGATACTGTTGTTTGGGGGGGAATAGGAGTCAGCCAAGGCTCACGGTCACTCATAGGCTTTGATATGAAACTACAATGCAGAGGGTTAGCATATATATATATATATGTGTGTGTAAACATACATACATACATACATAAATACATGCATGCATGCATACATACATCCGTCCATGCGCATATATATATATATATATATATATATATATGTATATATGTATATGTATATATATATATATATTATAGATGTATATGTGTATGTGTGTATATCTGTATATGTGTATATGTTTATATGTGCATATGTGTATATATATATATATATATATATGTATATGTATATGTAAAGCAAACATACACGCATACATACACACATACGTACATACACCCATGCGTACATGCATACGTTACAGGCTCGCGCAGGCACATATAAATGCATACGTGTACATATACAGACATCCACTTACACACGTACCCAATCATACACATGCAAATACATACACACACCTGCACACACATACATAATATAACTACATATACAAAAGTTATACAAACATAGACATACGTACTCAAACATACACATATACATACATGTACATACATATGCATCAATAGACATATATCATAATATATGATACAATATGATAACATATAATAACATATAATCATATAATATACATATATATATATATATGGACATAAAAAGGCAGACTCACACCCGACCATACATACATCCACACGTTCGGCCGCAAGCACAAACACACAGACACACACACACACACAACAAAAAAATGTCACTTGCTCCGGTATGCCCTGCTGCCTGTTTGTCCCCGGCCGTCCTGTTCCGTGTGGGCGGGTGGCTTTGTTCTGCAATTCTCCGTCGTGTTTGGTTGTGTTTCATGGTTATGCGGTGAAATTGTCTTGACCTGGGTTTCTTTCCCTCGATGAGAGTTGAGACGCCTATGTTGTGGTTTACGCGCTCTGGCGTGGTTCTCCCCGGTCAGAAAAACTGGTTCTCACACGGATCATGACATTAACACGCATCGCCTCACCCCCATCGTTGCTTTTCTTTGGTGGCGGGATCTGCTCCCGGTGCGAACCATATCCGCAATCTGCTGCGACAAAAGCCAGAGGCAGTGATGCAAAAAGCGCCCAAACGTACCAACCAGTGCTGTCATGTTTTGGCCCGCATGTCGAAAACTTGCGGACATTATGTGGAACGGACAGCAAGAGGTCCAATCCCAACGACGAATGGCATGTTTACAGCTACTAGTACGATCCCAAACTTTGGTGGGGGTGCCACGGCGGGGTCTCCGAGTGAGGGAGCAGACAGACAGACAGACAGACAGATAGACAGACGGACAGACAGACAGACATTGCTTACCTACCTGCCTGCCTACCTACGTACATACATGATTACATGATGTTACATGCGCACACACACTCATGATACGCGTACTTGCACAGGTGCACGGTTACCCTACACAGTCGTAGAAAAGCTCGAAGTCAGCATCACAGCCTCACATTTCACGAAATGCTCGAGCTCGGACTTCAAGGACCTATATCCGATGAAGACTCTATACTGCCAGGCAAATACACTGCACAGCTCTGTGGACACAGTGATCGAAAAGACTCGTTCCCGAGTCTCCAACTTGCAGAGGGACTCCAG
>CAJNDT010005412.1:452998-480498 GCA_905221615.1 Symbiodinium sp. CCMP2592 | reverse complement strand
ATTCCGGGAGCAATGGAGATCCATTGTAATCCAGCACCATTTCTTTCTCCAAGCGTTCATCGTAGATCTTTTCGATCAGTGCGAAAGAATGTGTATCTCGGGGATTCGGCACGCAAAACCATACCTCCTTGACGAACGCGAACGAAATCGTGCGCCCGACAATGATGACGCCACTGTCAGTGATCCGTCCACCTTCTCGGGTAAGATCTGTTGAGGCCACGTGCAGGACGACGATCGGCATGCGCTTGGCTTCTGGTCCGTGCACCCGAGTCTTCGTTGTAGCATTCCTGGTGTCAAACGGCGCGAATACCCCCCAGTAGCTGTGGAATCCCTGCTTTGGCGGCGTTGGTCGAAGTCCCCATCGGGGTCCTCCGAACCTGGCATAACACCTTGCCGAACAATGGAATCAAGATTGCGGCATGCCGTGGCGTGGAATGCTCCTCCAAGACGCCCTAAAAGGGTCATCGACGGAGATATTGCGAACCTGTCTTTGTCCAACTGAAGCAAGTTGTTCTGGGGATTGGAGTGCGTAGAGTGACCGCTGGTAGCCCGAACTGCCCATGGTTTGACCCATCCATTGCATTGATTCAAGTATTGCTGATTGGGTCGGCAATGGTCGTTGTTCTGGATCTCGGTGATTTGATCCTGCATAGACACCAGTCTGTTCGATTCTGCTGGTCCAAGAGGTCCACCGCCAGGGTCTTTCACTCTCACACCCAGGAACTGGAGCCGAATTTTGGCTTTGTACCGTTTCGTGGCCGCCAGCATGTTTCCCTGGAACAATAGCTGTAGTCTCTCGTTGTACACTCTCTTCCGTTAATCATTGTCGCGTGAAAGAGCTCCTTCGGTTATGCGCCTGCTGCCGTGGGTCCAAAGCTCTTCTTGTCTGACCAGATCTTCGATCAACACCCATCCTCCTTCGTCACATCGAAGTACGCTCATGAATGCAACTTGGCAGCGCCCATCTAGCCATTCTGACCCTGATCGTCTTGCGATCCTGTGGCGCAAATCGGATTGAATGCATGACAGAGCCCATTCAGCATTTCTTCTGCGGTGCGATGGAATGTTGCGAACCACGACTTCATCCACAATGTCCCATCTGGTGTTGATGAAGCGTGCCCCTTTGGTAGGGATCAGGTCAAGAATTCCACATCTGATCGGCCTTCCGCCTCCGATGGATTCATAGCCTTCGTTGGCCCATTGCTGTGTATGCTGATCGAACTCGTAGCTTGCACGATCTCATCGTTGAGGTAGTCGGCGGTCACGATGATCCGATAGCTGTTCAATGAGATCCACCACGCGCTGGCTGTTTTCTGGCCCCATCTCCTGCAGCGGTGTGCCACAAGCGTCATGTAGACCGCGACGGTTCTCCATGTCGGCACATAGGTTGTGAGGGCTCTCGTAGCGGATCAGGACGATGTCACTCCGAACGGCCTCGCCTCCACGTCGTGGTCGGGCTTTGGCCTTGGGTCGTCGGTCCGATGATGCTACGCTCACATGGTCGGTGGCGTCAACGTCCATACTATCAGCTTGTCGTGCATGTGGTCGACGAGGATAGCGAAGAAGACTGGCTTTAATGATCTGAAGACCACGTTGGACCAAATCTCGTGTAGCAACATTTTCAGTGCAGTCGGACAAGTGGTGTTCATCACTCCCGCATGCGACGCAAAAGGTGAAATCGTGAATCCCCACTGTAGATTCACCCTGGGAAAGCACCTCCACATAGTCGCGCAGCTGTGCCACAAGTCCTTCACGAATCATTAGGCGCGGATCAGGTTCTTCCGCAGCCTGTTCTTCTTCAGGTTGTGCATCCAGGTCCATCTCATAAAGAGGCATTGGCGGCGCAATAGAAACTCCTGCTTCGTCCGTGACGAGGTCAGCGGCCTGCGTTTCGTCGGTTCGACCAATCTCTACCGGGTAGACATCGCCGTCAACGATGACCGTGAAGTCAATCACAAGGTCTGCAGACATGTTTGTCACGATCTCGGCAATTGCTTCATTCTTCTTGGGCGGTGTTCTCTTGCGTGGGGAGTCGACCGTGATGAGCTCGATGGCTTCAGCCGATGCGTAGCGGAAGAACGATCTTTCGATGCCCCTCACACACGCGTTCGCCCCTTCGAGTCCACCCCAATTTGGGAATTGTGCTGGATACCTCATTGCAATTGTAAGAATGCCAAGTGCCAGCTCCAAGGTGTCCCCCAGTAATTCTTCTTTCGGGGAAACGATGCCTCGATAGCATTCTCGGCGTTCATCTGGAGTCAAAAGCATTCTCATGAATCCAGCGTATGCACAGTTACCAGCGTCATAGTAGCAAATGTAGCAAGTTCTCCCTTCAGCGTCATATCCTCTGTCCCATGCCAACTTTTGGCCTTTCCCCATGCCGCGTACTCGATGGCCTGGTTGGCTGTAATACGGAGACCACCGTAGTGAGAAACCGTTTTGCCAACATCTTCGTAGGCCATTTCCGCACACTTCTTGATGAACTCCTTGATATCCATACGCGGGTCCACAAACTGCAGACTCAGGTCATAGATATGCTTGGCGCATGCCAAAGTGTATCTCTGGGACTGGACCAAGTCGGCAAACGAGGAGACACCATGTTGCATCTTCAGGGCCGCAGTATGCGCACATCCAATGCAATGTCCAGGGTACCCATTTCCTGTTGGCAAGAAGAAGGCCTGCGCAAAGCACTCGACCGACTTCATTGCGTCACATCCAGGGCAATAGAACGTTCTCCCTCTGACGTAGCCGGAATTGCTGGTGGAGTAGGTGTCGATCCTGAACCAGTAATGTCTGTTGTCGTAGTAGGCTTCCGGGACAGTCATGGCAATGTGAAAGTCCTGCCAGGCGATTGAAGTCGACTCAGCAACCGTGTCACCTTGGGCTCCAGACCATATTTGTTGCTTTTGTTCCCCCGTAAACCAGGCCTGGGAAATGTTCGTGTACGTGGTGACTTCACTCTTGTCCTCCCAGATTTCCACCAACGACGGGTGAGCGACTGTATCGACTTGGACGCTTTCGTCCCACTGTCGAACTCTTGAGCTCTCGACAAAACAGGCAGACACCATTTTCTCGCTGAACATCTGCTTCTCATAGATAGCGTAGGCCAACTTGTATCGGACACGCGTTTCCGGGGCAGGTAGCTTTTCGGCTGACAGCATATGCATGCCCGTTGCCGATTGTTTGAGCTGACTGTATAATCTCGACCAGAACGATGATCCATGAATCACCACACATCCGCGAGCCCGCAGCTCCAAATCAATGTACAGCCCCAATGCGTGAAAGCCGTTGTACAAGGAAGCTTTGTGGAAAAGAAAGTTGCTACCAGCTCCAACGAACCGCAAATCATGGTTGACGTTGACAATCGGAGGCCGAGTAGTACGTTTCCCTGCAGCGATGATGGGGTCGACGTATACCTCCTTGAGCTGTCGTTGCAACCTTTCTCGGATCGATGCTCCATCTCCGACGTCACTCATCGGAAACGAAATGTTTTCAATGAGGATGGCTTGGAGCGAGAGGTGGTAGTGCATAGTAACGGTTGCGATCTGCTCCTCAGACATGCCGTTCAAGGTTTCGTTCACGGACTCCAGGGCACCCTTGGTCGTCTGGAAGTTGTAATTGGCGCCGCCGGATACCGACGGAGACACGATGTACATCTCCCCCCACCCATGATTGCCAAGGCTTTCACGAAGTGTGTGGGTTGTCCCTTTCGTCTTGGCGAGGATGTCGAAATCCAGAACGAGAATCGTAGGTTGTGACCGCATCGTCGCGGCATCTGGTTTGCCACCTACACCCAGGTTGTTGCGGAACCCATTCAGCGTGTTCATGGTCAGGATCTTAGCCTCGTCTTTGATTTCTTCATTGTCAACGAGGTCACGTTCCTGCTCAATCATCACAGCCGATGTCAGCATTGGAGGAGAGGGGAGGTGCACGCACGACACCAGCGCCAAAGCATGGTATAGTCGCGAATACATACGAAGCCACGATTTCGTACTCAGCTTCACGTAGACCTTCATGTTGAGACCTTTGTCATCGCTTTGGGAAACGGAACGAATCCTTGCCAAGTAGGTCACCAACCTTCTGACGTAATGCTGAATAGCTGTAGTCCCCACATCGTTGTTGACCACGAGCTTTGGCGTCTCGTCGGCGGTAGGCGGGTACTCATCGATGTCACGAACTGCTGTCATCAATGCTGAGCGACAGGGCCTGTCGTCGATGGTGACATAGTGATACCAGCTTTCCTGAGCGCCAGCGGGGATCGGAGCTTCCTCCCAATCCGGCTGATTCGGTTCATCCTCGGGTTGCGGTGGTGGTTGTGGAGGAGGTGCCGCGGAAGACGAAGACGCCGATGCTGTTGCCTCATCCGTTCTTGCCCTCTTCGGTCCATGACTCGGAGTAGCACGTGGTTCGGCAGCATGTTCCCTTGCTTGTTCCGGTGTCCTTCCGTGATCGGGATGTACGATTCCTTCTGGTTCGAGATTGCTTGCCGTAGGCATCGCAACTCTCCCCGTTTCGTATACCCAGGTTGGATGCCGTTGAAGCTTGGGAGGAAATAGTCCGTCGTCTTGCATCAGCGGACTCGGCTTAGCCGTCATCTGTTGAAACTCAGCTTCCCATATGGATAAGGCCTCACGTTTTGCAGCGCAGTCAACCACATTGCCGGATTCAACGCCGCATTGATTCCAGGCGAAGCCTCGGAAAATCTCTGGCAACTGGAACCCATTCTGACCTTGGCTAGCGCAAACGGCCTCCACATGGTGCTTGAGGAATTCGTAGGTGGTGTAGTCGTAGCCGACCATTACCTCGGCGGACCAGCGGTAAAGGGGGTGACCATTGTGAGGATCTACCCACGAAGTGTAGGAGTGGAGCACATACAAGCAGATGCTAAATGCCTGGAAGGAGTTGATCGCAAAAGCGAGCGGGTGCTCCATACCTTGCGGCATTGTGCGCATCATCAGGGCCAGTTGATGTATGTTGATTGGCGAGCAGCCATTGTTGCCTGCGACGCATTCCTGGTTGTAGGTCCGAAGTCCATACCCAGTTTGCTTTGCGAACATATACATCAGCTTGCACACCCTCCGTAACGTGCCTTCTCCCAACAAGTCGGATTGATCCGGTGCTCTGCCAGCATCCGGCAACTTGTGGTAGTAGTCCTGGTTCACCGTGTACCACTGCTGCGATCTCGTATCACTCACGGCAGGGTACTGTAGGGTACCTCAACCGAGTTAATGAGTACAGCCAGGTTGTAATACACCTCCGCGTCGATAATGTTCTTGGTCGCGGTGTTCAAGTCGAATCGCACTTGCTGTTTCTCCGCTTCCAGTTCCACCGCCGCAGATCTTGCGTCGTCGCGGACCACTTCTTCATCCACCATGAATCGTGTAATGAACTTGTACTTGCCCTCATAGTCGCACACAATGTGCTTGAGGCTCCCACCGAACCTGATGATCGTGGAGAGGACCTCGCCATACGGCTTGCTCATGTGTTCCTCCGGTGCAGCGTGTATGCAAGCTTTGAGGATCTCACGAACCCGGATGGATAAGTCCCCACCTGGTGACAAATTCGCGCACACGAACAGCAGCACCAACGGAGGTGCCCTGAAAGCTGCCCATGATCGAATGAGATCGTTGTCGACCACCCTGTCCCTGACTATTTTGGCTGGGAACTGAACGCTCTGCGAAGAATCTTCAGCACACATCTTCAGAAACTTGTCGAACTTGAGAAACGTTCGCATGATCCCACACGTAGGGAAAACTTCTTCATGAATCACTCCTTCGAATGACAGTTCGTAGGCATGGTGTTTTCGGCCATGGCTCAGAAGGGAAACGGTACAACCTCCGTGGGAGAGAAGTACCTACCCTTATGTGACTTCACGGTTCCAGGCCCTCTGTAAGAGACGCCCTTCCCCGATCCGTCAGGTCAGACCTTAGTTGTTCCTTAGTCGGGGCTGAGTATTAGCCCCTTCATCAGCACCTAGATACTGACGCTGTCATGCACTGTCCTCAGATTGACTTGCAACGTGACTGGACCTGGCATGAGCTCGAACAAGGCTGCGAACATGTCTCGCAATTGACCGCCATGTGACATCAATGCACTGCCGCAAACTGCTCTTCACACTATGGTTGGTATGTTCAGTCATGTCAACTTCCAAACGTTCCGCATCAGGCAAGTTAGAGAAAATAATCCTGCGTCCACATTCCTCGCCAGTAGCACCGACATGACCACAGACCTTAACCTTTCTCACCTTGCCACTTGAAACAAGCGCATGTAATTCAGGCCAAGACCAACATGAACATGAAGAGGGCATGTCAAGCGAAAAATAAACATCGGAAAATTCCGCACACTTCCTCAGCAGGCGTTTGAGAGATTTCAAAACACTCCTGAAAACCCTATACTTCCCACCGGAACAGTTCTCACCCCCCACGCAAGTCCCTTCACTACTTCCAGGACCAACACCTGATCGCAAAAGCGATGCCATGAACAGCACAGGCGTGCGCAGGTCATTCCAGCACATCTTCTTCATCGCACTGACGAGGTTATCCTCATCAATTTTGGAACCTATCAACTCCTTGCACACTATGTGAGCGCAGCCCTTCTTGGTCTCGAGCCCGGCGTGGCCGATGCCCGGACCGCAAAGGTCAACAATCATGCGATCGGGTTTCCGTCCTTCGGTCCTCGATGGCGCAGCGACCAACCTCCCGTCACCCGATGCCTGAAACTTCAGGGCTTTGAGCAACCTTCTGGAGATCTGACTGGTCAACTCACACTTGTCTGATCGGTTCCTTGAGTCCGCACCACTCATGTGTGTATGTTTTGTGGTACACATGTCGGACGACTTAGGCTGCAGGCAACATTTGCGGCAAAGAACTCCCATTCATCCTTGCAGTAGCCCAACTCTACCACGGTCCCAGATGATTCCGAGTCGCGGGAGACGTAACGTTGACCATGGGTGCATCCCTGGATCTTGATGCTCTTCCACTTGTCATCGTCGCACAGGCCCTTATACTGCTTGGTTTCTTGAACAGGTACATGAGGAGGTACTTCAATGATGACCTGAGTTCCCCACGATGCCGCTCTGCGCGCAATTCTTTGGACGACCTCCCCCCATGGGTAGTCAGTCCGCAATTTGCCCTTTTCAGGGTTGTTGGCAATTTTGCGACTTAGCCACGAATTCTTCCCTAACACTCCTGCACCAACGAAGATCACGGAGTTGGGGTTTTCCTTCCTCGATTCCATCACGTCGTAGAGGTAGGAACACATGGCATCATCAGCTTCTCGTCCCACACTGAGAACATTCACTTGCAGTCCGGGGTCATAATGAGGATCAGGAGCGTGTTGCATGACACAGTCCTTGCCCGGGGCATACTCATTCCACCAGTTTTCCTCGTCGACTCCGACCAATGTCCACACCGTCACCGCTTTTGGCGCATCTTTGATGATGATCCGGTACTTCCAACGACTGTAAGGATTCTCGTAAGCATGGACCAACTTCCCATCGCGGTCGTAAAACTGGATTACCAAACCTTCTTTGGGCTTGTTCGCCGCGAATTCGACCACATGAGGCACGATTGCTCCTTCATATCCTTGATACTCTCTTTTCTTTTCAGCCATATCCTGCCACACGTCCTCATACACTATCGACCATTGATCATAGCCGAACTGTGCTGCTTGGCTTTTGGGAATGCCGTTGAAGCAAAGAGGTAATGTGAAGCCCTGGTACCCCCCATGGATGGCACGTGCCAGCGCGACAACCGCCGCACGCCATTTGGCGGACAGGGCGCGTACGTAGAATCGGCCAAGAGGCATGTCTGGAGGAGGCAGGAACGGCGGCACAACGACCTCCGAACTAGCGGCCGGTCGTAATGTGCCCCGTACAGGATGATATTGGTCCTTGACCTGATCACCGAGTAGTACCCCTCGCCCCTTGAACTTCCTGGCAGGATCGTCCTCTTTGAGCTGGTAGTTCTTCTCGTAGATAAGCCCATGTACACGCGCCATGTGCACTTTCTCACCTTTCTTCTTTGCCTCTGCCACCACTTCATCGTATTCACGCGTAGTGGAGAAGTCGAATACTTCTTGATCCCACAGCCCTTTCCATTCTTTCATGAAGGCTTCCATTGCTTTGGGATTGTTGAGCATCTCCTTGCGTGTGACAGGTCGGGTGACCATGGCATTGAAGCACGACTTCGTTGCAGAGTTCTTTTCCCGATGTACGTTTCCGTGGGAAGTCGTACATGGCATAGAAGGAATCCAGTTCGCATCCATGACCATGTGTGCCGGAACGGCTGGTACGACGTCTGCCAAGAACTGTTCCTGCGCATATTGATCCACATACGATTGTGCCCAGGACCAACCATCATCTTCATCCAAAGACACATTAAGATGCAGGTCTATTTCTTCACATGGAACAATCTTTGGGAAGATCATGTCGTCCATCATCTTGGTGATGATCTTCTTTCCTATCGCGGCTTTCTTCCGGTCCTTCTTGGCAACTCGAGCTTTGTCTCGCTTGTCTTTCTTGTAAGCTGCCTTCTTCTCCGATTCGCTTAACTTCTTCCAAGCTTCGGGAGAATAAGAGTGGATCGGCCGTCGAGTAGGGAGAGCGCGTCTTCCGTCACTTCTGATCTTGTACGGGGTTCCCCTCTTGTCGATCTTGCAAGCTTCACCGTCGTCAGTGAGATACACTATTCCATCCCCTTTCTTCCCTGCGCTCCAGCGCTCTATTTCCTTGGGTGCCAGCTTCTTTTCTTTCAGGATCTTGATGATCTCACCTGGTTCTTCACTGTCCCCCTCAGGAATGAGTCTACCAGTCGGACCGACTTCGCGGTGCGATCGTCGGTCTTCCCCAGTCGTTCTTGGTGCAGGAAGAGGTGGCGCTGCGCGTCCAGCTAGTTCTCTGTCTAATTCTTCAAGTCTCTTGTCACCAATGGCATCAATTGCTTCATGTTCTTCCGATCTGAATACTTCACCCGATGGTTCCGTTTCAATGTCGGATGGATCAATGTCCTTTAAATCAGGATCTTCTCCGGGATCGGGCGGAGGAAGTAGATCACCTGGATCGTCGTTATCTCCACCACCACCGTTTCCTCCGGGCGGATCATCATCACCGTTGTCGATATCGTTTATCTCCTTGCCAGCGAGGTCAACATTGTCCCTGAGCCCCTCAATGGTTTCACTCATCCTTTCATACTCAGCTTTCAATGGAAATGTGATCTCTTCTGGAAAGTAGATAACCTCCGTTTCGTACGGTTTCATCAACTTTCTGGGAACGGATGCGTCCATTGACAAGTTCGCATTGGCAAATTCCTTCATATCCCAAACGCGATACTTCTTGGACCAACCTTGACCAGCTGTGATGATGTACCCGGCGAAGATGCCAGGTATGCCCTTCGGATCAAATTTGTTGCCATAAGTCTTCGGTCTTGTATCTGTAGGTTTGAAGAAAACCTTGGCTCCAAACGGTATGGCTTTCCCTTCGAAGTCTTTTCCTGTCATCCGCTTCCAAGCAGAATCACCGTCGCCCTCCACATCCTCAATGTTGAGATTCTGCATCACGCAATTCAGCGCGAACATCCAGTATTGGGCAGGTAATCCGGCGTGTAGCATGGAGGCCGCAACAGTGTTGATCACCTCCTGGTTCGACCGCTCAGCGAGTGAGTTGTTGTTGGGCTTTCCTGGTAGGGAATGATCAATCACGATCTTCAACTGATCCATGGCTGAATCGAATTCAGGTGCTTCATCGCTGTATGCCATATGGATCTTGCGCCTTCCCATCACGCGTTTGATGGCCATGACAACTTCGTCAGTGTGCCTTGATGCTGTGGGTATTGCAGCAATCATCTTAGTGGCAATGTCCCTGATAACCAGAACTTCACGTGCACCGTCGTCGATTCCGATGCCCGCTTCAGCGGCTTTGCGCATGTCGAGGAAGTCGAACGTGATGAGATCGCCCCAATGTTTGATCACGCGCTGAAACGCTCCACGTTGGGTCCGAAGATGCTTCATCTTCGCACGAATGCATGACTCGCAATAAGGATTGCGATATCGATGAGTGCAGAGATGCGCCAATGTCTTAGCTTCGGCTTTCAGTGTTCCGACTCTGGCCTTGCGGCTCGGAGCACCTTCGCCTTCCACCTCAATGACCACTTCATCGTCATCACCTACATGGATATCACCCACTCCAGCTCCTTCCACGTCGGGAGGTCTTCCTGCTTCTGCTTCTGGTACTTCCTCCCCAGGAGCTTCATGAGGTTCAGGATCTGGAGGTCGTCCATGAGCAACACCTTCATCTTCTTCTTCAACCTCACTTGGTGCGGCCTCGGCAGCAGCAGCTACGTTGACGTCAACACCGTCCGCGGGTATAGCACTCTTGAAGATTTCGGTGATTGCGCTGGCCTCCGGATCTTCGTGAACGAATGACTTTGAGCTTCCTGCACGAATGTAGGGAATGTCACCATTTACGAACAGAGATATCCTCTTGCCTTGCGGGTTGATCATGAATGGCTCCCTTCCGGGTGGCCATACAAACCCGTAGTTGAAGTTCATGCATCGTTTTCCGATCGATAACACCGACGGAGTGTCGTCCAACACATAGGCATTGATCGGCTCGTCAAAAGACTCGGTCTGGAAGTTCGACACTAGATCAGTGTCAGTTAATCCATTTGCGGTCTGAAACGAAATGGGTTCCGGAGTCACTAGCGTCTCGAGGCTATGCTTCTCGATCTTCTTCTGGCTTATGAGGTCATGCCCACAACCGGTGTCCATCAGAAACTTGATCTTCTTCTTGAGAATGACCGGTTGTACCATGCACTTGAACACTCCTTGATCAATGATCCGTTTGCTGTGTGCAGCATCGAGTTCCCGTTCAACAATGGAATCCTCACCATCATAGAATGCAACTTCTTCCACTCTGGAGGTTCCCGGGATCCGCACGAACGAAACCCTGTCACCTTCACGGTCATCATCAACCATGTCCCTCATGATCTGTGCTCTCAACCTCGCCTTGTGTTTGGCAAACTCCAAGTCAACGGCTCGATCCTCATCGTTAATGATTGCGTCCACGTCAACGGGCGTTACCTTTCGTCTCCTCTCTTTGTTTGATCTTCTTGGTCGTGAGGAAACAAACTTCACGTCCTCTGCGAACGTCACACTGAGCTTGACAGATTTCCGGGTCGACGGAGTCGGTCCCGGTGACTCATCATCAGTCGAGCAATCCGAATCAGCGTCGCTGTCAACGGACGAACAAACTGACTCCTCATCATTCTGCCTTGAGGATCTTTTCCATATGGCTGGCGCTGATGGATTCCACCTTCGACACAATCTGATAGCGGGTGCTGCTGGAAGTGCTTTGGCCTTTGCATTTGGTTTGGCTGGTGCCGCCTTGGCTTCGGACTTGGCCTTGGCCTTTGCCTTTGGTTCTGGTGCCGGAGTGGCAGCAGCCTCATGCTTGAAAGGACAATTCTCCCTTGAGCACGTTCCCTCCTCCGGATGGACTTGGAGTTCTTGACCTTGGAGTAAGTGGTCTTTCTGGAGTCTTCCTGGAATGACTGAACGGGCACTTGTCACCATTCCTACATCCAGCATCTGTGAAATGGAACTTGCAGCGGATGTGCTTCTTGCTTTTGTCACCCTTGTTGTCCGCTGACTCGCTTCTTGTCTTCTTCTTCGGCTTCGGCTTGACCTTTGCATGGCTTTTGGCCTTGCTTTGAGGAAGTACAGGTGCTGCGTTGTCCGGTTTAGTCGGTGCCACTTTCACCTTTGGAGAGGGTACTCCTTTGGGTGGTGTCTTGTCAGGCACTTTGGCCGGCGCAGCGAGCATGTCTTTGCCTTCCAACATCTGGCGCAAACCGATCTGCGTTTGGGTGAGATTTGCTTGTTCACGTCGCCGCATGATAGTACGATCGATGATCTTGATGAGGTTGTCATACGACCGGTCCTCGTGATTGTAGGGTAGATGGTCATAATGCATACCCAAATCCATCTTCATCGCAGGCGAATCCTTGATCTTGCTGTACATTCAATCTCGAAGAGCTGTTTTGGACGGTATGTCCTCTGGTCTCATCCGTCCGAGGACTTCCAACCACGTTTGCTTGAACGTATGGAGCTTGTTGTCACCCTGGTACTGAAGCTTCACCAGGTAGTCGAGCGTGATGATCATGTCCAGACGATCATGCGTTCGGAAGCTCTCGTACATCATCGCGATGATCTGTCGTCCTTTGATGATCTTGCCTAACGGCTGGCTGATGTAGTCGTTGGCCTTCCGGTTCACCTCCAGATATAGATCAGCGGACTTGTCACCACCGGCGCGCAACATTGCGACCATGGCAACCCCCAACTTGACATCAATGCTTTTGAATTTCTTGTGTCCGGAATCGTTCAAAGCTTCAACGTCAGGAAATGGATTGAAAGCTGGTGCCAGCCATAACATCCAGTCCTCGTGGTTGGGGTCGGCTGATGCTCCGAGAACGTTTGCTGTGCATACAGATCGCCAATTGTTCAGATGGGTAAGCGTTGGCCAAGGAGGTACCGTCACCTTGTCGGCTTCTCTCCTGGAAATCCTTACCTCCGTAACCTCAGGGTCTGCGTCTCCTTTCCTCTTCTTGTCATCATCATCATCTGGATCAGGCGGATCTGGTGGATCAATCCCTTCATCGGCTTCCTCCTCCTGCCCTCCGTCTTCACATGCGTCACCTTCTTCCTCGCCTTCCTGCATTGCTTCGGCGACCAGTTTCCACTCGTCACGGTCGGCACGGAGACATTGCTCGGCTTTCTGAGCTTTGATGACCTCGCATTGCAGTTCAGCTATTTTCTCCTCATACTGCTCTGCAACCTCCTTCTCGATCTGACGCCTCCTCGCATCTTGAATAGATGTGTCGATAGCCACAGGCGTTGGCCCTTTGTCAATGTTGGGATTCAGGCCTTTTATCGATGCAATCACACCGTCGAGGTCAACAGGTCTGGAAGAGCTGGCAGATGCCGTGGGATTCGACCCCAGCATCCCGCGATCTTTTAGAAGTTCATGAAGTTGTCGATCGCGCACGGCTGTCGCATCACTTCGCCCTCGGTTACGTCCGTCTGGAACGCCGAACAACTCGGCTGCGCTTGGTGTAGCTGGGATGCCAAACAGCTCAGCGGCACTCGGCGTAGCCGGAATGCCAAAGAGTTCGGCTGCACTCGGCGCGGAACGCTCAAGTGCTGGATTGTTGGTACAAGGCACGTTGTGCACGGGTACCGAATCCGCTACAACGGGTGTTGTTCCATGAGACGGATCGACCTCTCCCTTCAAGTTGCCGGTGAAATAGTTTCCACCCGTGATCTTCACATCATTCGTGACGAGGTTCTTGTCCTTGTTCGATTCGGAGAATGCGAACTTTCCTCTGGCGACTGGGCTAACCTGATTAGGAGAATGCATTTCAGGGGATCGTACCTCGACTCCTACGGAAAATGCCGCTACTACATCCTTTCCTACATGTTCCCAGCCAGACTCAGTAGTCCGTGAAGACATGGGCATGCTCGGAGGTCGGGCTGATCCAACACTCAAGTTGGAAATCCGTGCCGCCTCCAGCTCGCTGCGTGTCCTTGACTGAAGATCTTCCTGAGTTTTGAGCGCTCGTCTGAGTTCGTTCAGCTCGTCGTGCAAGGTCGGCAATGCCTGCCTCGCCTGATCTTCATTCTGTTGAAGCTGATCTTCTGCATCTTGCATCCTCTTCACCGCCATTTTGCGATACTCTTCCTCTTCACCAAGCCGTTCGCGTAGTCGAAGACGTTCTTGGTCAAGTGCTGTGTTGTTTCCAGCCAACCCCTGAATGTCATTCATAACTCGCAACTCCTGGTTCCTGGCTAGAAGGAATCGTTCCTGCATGGCCTGCACGGCTTGTTCGGGACTTGCCGTGCTTGATCGGAGGAATAAGTTCTCTCTGGCTTGCTCATGAAGCTCATGTGTCAGATGCTCATACTCGCGTGCCATGAGTTCTCCGTCGCCTTGAGCTCGACTTTCCAGTTGCACGAAGTCTGTGGCTGCTTCTGTTCGAAACATGTGAAGCTGTTGAGCAAGTTCTTCGGCAACGGCGTGTCCTCGACGCTGTTGAGCAGAGCTCTGTTCATCCATTCGGAACAACGCTGCTTCATAATCTCTTTTCATCTCCAGATTGACATTGTTGATGTGCCGCATGGCCATGCATGCGTGATCACGTTGTCGTTCCAATTCTTCAATGCGAAGTCCAGATCCTTCATCTTCTTGTTGCATCTCCTTGATCTTTTCCATCAGGGTTTTCACGACACCCTCGTACTCTTGCACTTGGCTTCTGTAGTACATCTGCTGAGCAAGATTCGAAGCTTCAAGCTGTTGTCGCATCTCCTGATAGACAATCGAACCATCGGCTATGGCCGGGGTGGCAGCCGATGAAGCGTCACCTTGCACCGGTATGGTATCAAGGGTCATGTCCGCATCGTCAGCCTCGTGGGGATGGTTGGTAACCATCTTTCTCCATGTCATGGATCTGTCTCGCCCCCTGGTAACTGAAGTCCTAGATCGTGCCGAAGAGTTTCTTGAAGATGCTGGCTTAGACTTCTTCTCCATTGTAATTACTCCTCTGTCCTTTGTTCTCGACGGAGTCCTTGGCACCTGAAAACCAGACGCTTCGGATCGTCGTTCTGTACCTTTGCCACAGTCCTTGATCCTGAGGATGTTGGACGCAATGGTGTAGATGCTCTTGGTGAGTTATTTGCTTTTGCTTTGGGAACTGCCTTTGCGATGGCAAGCGCCGAGGGTTGACCTTTGTCATCCTCTGTGGAGCTGTCAACGGATTGCACCACAGTGTCATCTGCAGTCGAGTCACCGACTGCCGGCGCTGCCACGTCGGCACCGAAAGTCATTGTCGTATCCTGACTTGATCCCGAGTTCATTGTGGAAGTGGTAGATCAAGTAGTTCTCGTTGTAGAAAGGCAGAGCCGCGTACGGCTGATAACCTGCGTGGGGATTTGATCTTGATGTTGCCCTTGTTGCTCACCCCACAGAGCTGTATTGTATAATGGCGTGGTTGCCCTCTACGAACTCGATCACTCTCTCTTTCCCCTTCTCTCACACAAGCCACACTTCCCTTGCAGGCAGATCCGGAGCTCGCTTGTTTTGCACTCTCGCGGCCAGCGATGGATCGTCTGTGCACGGGATGGCTCTGTTCCTCGGAAGGTCACAGAAGACGAATAGCTTTTAGCTATGGGCAATGCTTTCTAGAGCATGTGCTCACACTTGAGCCAAAGTTGCGTGGGCGGAAAGCATACAGGAAGGTTTGGCATTGCGGTGTGCGTAGCACTTCCACGAGCCTCAACCTAGAGACGAAGGACGCGTAGCGTGCCTTCTCTCTTGTCCTATACATCACATTGCTCACAGCTCTTATCGTGACACCATAGAACTTGACTAGGCATCGCAGTCCGTTCGCAAGTAATAGTAATAATAGTAGTAGTAGTAGCAGTAGCAGTAGTAGTAGTAGTAGTAGTAGTAGTAGTACGAGTAGTAGTAGTACTAGTAGTAGTAGTAGTAGTAGTAGTAGTAGTAGTAGTAGTAGTAGTACTAGTAGTAGTAGTAGTAGTACTACTACTACTACTACTACTACTACTACTACTAGTACTGGTACTAGTACTGGTACTAGTACTAGTAGTAGTAGTAGCAGCAGTAGTAGTAGTAGTAGTGGTAGTGGTAGTGGCAGTGGTAGTGGTAGTGGTAGTAGTAGTAGTAGTAGTAGTAGTAGTAGTTGTTGTTGTACTAATAGTATAGTTAAATCATGGCGAAGCGTAGGGCCAGGTGCCAGCTCTGCAGTGAACGCCTTTAACCGAGGCCCACCAGGGGGAGAGGAAAAAAAAAAGGCAAAGAAAAAAAAAATATCAAAAAAAATAGGGTCCCCTCCTTCCTGCCTTCCTTCCTGTCTGCCTGCCTGCCTTCCTTCCTTGCTGCCTTGCTTCCTTCCTTGCTTCCTGCCTTCATTCCTTCCTTTCTTCCTTCCTTCCTTCCTTCCTGCCTTCCTTCCTGTCTGCCTGCCTGCCTTCCTTCCTTGCTGCCTTGCTTCCTTCCTTGCTTCCTGCCTTCCTTCCTTCATTCCTTCCTTCCTTCCTCGCCCTTTCTCCCCGCCTTCCTTCCTTCCTTCCTTCCTTCCTTCCTGCCTTCCCTCCTGCCATCCTTCCTTGCTGCCTTTCTTCCTGCCTTCCCTCCTTCCTTCCTTCCTTCCTGTCGTGCTTCCTTTAATAAGGGAAAGTTTTTTTTGATTGGAAAAAATTTTGATTGAAAAAAAATTGATTGAAAAAAAGTTTTTTTTTGATTGGCATCCCGCGCTGCGCAGCAGCCCAACAAATCGTAAAGCAGCGCTGCTGCTTCCAAGAGCACCCAGGTCCATACCGCGTCCAACCCAAGCCACACCAGGACACAAAGCATCAAAACCATACTCTGAAAAGGGATGGACTGTGGGCCCCAACCACCCCATTTATTTTAATGCTGCCGCCTTCTTCTTTCTTTTCCTGCTCCTGGCCTCCTTAGCGGCCCAGGCTGAAGAGCAAGGCCAGAAGCTCGTAGGCCGTCATGACAGGACGCTCGAAGGGAGGGCAGAGTACCAGTACCTCAACGTCACTCCTGGTCCGTCTTGGCCTGGCCCCATCAACCATGAAAAGGAGGGCGTTGGCGTCGACCACCCTGGGCACCAGGCCCACTACACGAGAGCTCTCACCCGCCAGCGACGGAGTCCCTTCCTGCCTGCCAGTGCCTTCTGGAGTGCGAGCCTCGCCCCAACGCAGCCCAAAAGACCAAGGTCGGCAAAGCCACGCTCCTCCTCCTCCGTTTGCAACCGTCAGCACCTCCACCCCTTCGTGATGCCCGGCTCGTGTCCACAGGGCCGGACGGCGTCCAGCGCACGTGGGAGAACGATCCTTCCGTCGCACCGCACCGTTGACACCCACGACGAAGGCCTTCACGAGGGCGGCGGTCCTGGTGCCAACGGCTCCGGGCCAACATGCCGAGCCGTTCCATGTGGCCCGCCCTGACCAGGTGCTCCAGTTCCTTCTGAGGCATAATCGAAAAAAGCGAACTGTGCTTACTCCCAACCATGCTGGGACATCTTGCTCCTGGGTCGTGGGCAAGGAGCCCGTGCTGCCAACCCGTACCGAACCTCTGGGCCCACTGGCTGGTCGCAGCAGGTTACCGACCTCAGCCCATCTTGTGACCTTTTTGAGAGAATCTGCGGGCGTGCGCATGCCCCTTACAAGCGTTGTTCTCCTGCTCCCTCGCCTCCTTCTTCGAAAGGGGTGCAGGAAGTGGCGTCATCCGGGCCTTGTTTGCTCCGTCGGAGCCGTGGCGCCCGATCCCTTGTTGGGGTCCCGGCAGCCTCCGTTGCCTCGGCCAAGGAGGTGTGCCAGACCTCATGGCCTTCTGCCTCGTTCCCTTCTTAATGGAAACCCTTTTCCACGGCCTGCCAAGCTGGAATCTCGGCTCCAGCCCGTGGTCGCGATCCTCCTGGACAAGTGCCACGTGGGGGTAGGGGACCAAGTCCCGGACCCTGCTCCAGCGCGCTCTGGGTTACACATTGCCCGCCGAGTCCTGGGCCTTGAAATGCCTCGAACATCAAGCGAATTCCAGGACGCCGGCCGGGAGTCGTAGTTGGGGGGTCCGGGACCCTCCACCGTCCAAAAACTCTTGTCTGGCTGGAGGATGTGGTTTTTGAACTTTCTTTCAGGCTCTTGGCGAAGCGGTGCGGGAAATTAACAACGAGGGCAAAGTCGGCTATAGGGAGACAAACCCAAGTCCAGCACACTGACTTTAAACGCAGAGACTTGGTCGGGCGACGGCTCGGTCTCCGGTCTCACCGGAACTCTGCCTCGTCGGCCTGGTCCAGAACGCTGTTGGCCGGGTCCGCCGAGGCCGGACAACAACGGCCGGTGCGGCAGGGGGGCACATAACCAGGATCACCTGCTGTGCCGACGGCGGTCGTGGCGACGCGCGCGATGTTGACCGCCGTTCGCAAGTCCACAAACTGGGAACGGTTCCCAAGGCACCGTCAACGGCCGCCCACACGTTGCCCTCAAGCCCCACCCAGGTGAGAGCTGGGCCACGGTGGTGATGCCATTGAGATGGTCCTGCGTAGGCACGTCAACGCCGGCCATGGCCTGTGAAAACGGATCTTTTCCTTGGCCCGCACCCGCCGGACCAGGACCAATAGCCCAGGTGGTTCCGGGACCCCTCGAGCCACACACCCCGGCTGTTATGATTAGCACTGCGTGCAATTGCACTTCAATTCCTTTAGCTACTTATGCGATGCTTCTACCTCTCCAATCAAGTACTGAGCAGCTTTCCGCGAAGATGCCTTGCGTGGCCCTTTCAATTCGATTGAAACAGTGACAGAACCATTTGTGCACGAACTGCCACTGGTGAGCGGTGAGCCGTGCGGCTGCATGGGAATCATCTGACAGCCAACTAATGACATTGGAGAACTCGTGCCTGCTCCTTGTCGTGGACAAAGATGCTCTTCCGATTGTCACTCGCGCTGCCGTTTTGCAGCTTGGCGAAAACTTCGAGCAACATCTTGTGGATCTCCTCATGCAGGAACATGGCAAAGCAAGTTCTGAACACAAAATTGGTCGAGCATCTGCGAAATACATAGCAAGGACGCACTTAGGGTTACATGTGTCCGCCTTCGGGTGATGTGAGACTAAACCAAACTAAACAGCCGGCATACCGCATCCACATGAAGCAGCAAAACACTTGCAGCGCGGAACATGGCTTCGAGTGGCTTCGGAGCGCCTGAACTTCCTGCTTCCGGGCGCCTCGCTCCTCCTTCAGTAGGCAGGCAATAAACCATCAATAAACCAGACACACATGAACAACAACGCGTCCTCAATCATTGCCAGCAAAGCATCGCACCTTGCATCTGCAATTTCCTTATTGCCAGTGTAGTGCTGTCAGCACCAGGAGATGCACGTTCCGATAAGCTCGGAAATGGCACGACATGAACTGACATGACATGCACACACGCACACACCAGCTGCTTGCGATCAATAGTCTCCTGGTGTGAAGGACATCACCTTGTCGCAGTCAAACGTTCAGGTGTGATTAGCAGGATCAGCTACCACTACGACCGTCAAAAGATAGATCATACTACATCAAGCTACAGAGTTGTCCGTCACCATCCGCCGCATGCCAGCATCTGAGGCTGGCATAGCCACAGCCATAGCTCGATTGAAGCGCTTCAGCTGCTGGCCTTGAGAATCCTTCAGAGTCTTCACCACCGGGCGAGCATCCCTTACCCCTTACCCAGTGTCGCCAAATACCACGGCACTACCATCCAAGAGTGCCAGAAATACTGACTCGAAGAATTACCCGTGCCAATCGCGAAAAAAGCTGCAATGTCCCAACAGTAGGCGTGTTTTTAGACGCTGCTTGCTGTCAGAGCACAACTTTGGGGTGCAATCCCGCTTGACGCTTGTCGGATCACTCTAGAGGCAGAACCTCTAGGAGAGCGCAGTAGCATTAGCAATGTTCTGCGAAGCAGCTAGCAATGCCAGTGGCAAACGACTTCCCCCGCTGACATTCAAGTTGGCTTTGCTTACACACCGACCCGAGGCACGCAGCTGGATCAGACAGGGTATGGTCGGCGGGAGGAGTTCATGGCAGAGAGTCAGGTCCGTTGAAAGATTAAGACAAGGGCTTTGCTCTACGAGCCATGTGAACTCCAGAGTTTCATGCTTTAGTTGCTTGTCCTCGATATCATACTGATATTCATGCAACGGAACTGGCAGTGTGGGGTACATTATGTTGGTGAACTTGCGCTCAGAAGTTCGTCTTCCAGCTTGTTCTCGCTGTTCTCTGGGCCCCGCCTTATCGCATGACATCGGAACTTCTGATGAGTTCGACTGTCGACGGCTCACAAGTCTAGTCTATAGAGTTCACACCCTTCCCATGCCGAAGTAAGGACCCAGCTTGGGAGGGTCCAGCTCTATCTTTCGGATACCTGAAGACGGTCCGAACTTGAATGAAGAAGGGAATCTGCACAAGAAGCCCGTTGTGCAAAAGCGCGGCGTAACACAGATTGCCTGTTGCAGAGGCCGCTCCATCCACTTCCGAAGACACCGCTCCTGCCAAAAAGCTTCCCTATGTTCATACATCTACTGCTTGATGCTGATAAGACTGTTGGTCCGAAACACTTACTTACACCAATGAAATAAACTCACGCTGCTACTGCTTGCCGTGATCATGAGCCTCGGAGCGGACCGGCCTACTCCAATCCTTGCCACGAGATTTTCGGATGTACGAACCCTCGCAGGGGTGAGGGATCTACAACAGTGCACACGATTTCAGCAAAATCCGGCGTCTGTCTGCTTTGCAATAGTGCAAACCTGTGCTGTCTCAGAACTTCATATGCCAAGACTAGCATTCAGGAATCTTGCTCTCATCCGGCGCTGATACAGTATTGACCATGGTTTGCGCAGCCTCACTTGGCAATCATAATGCAACTGTTCGCTTTGTATTCAGCTTCATGTGATTCGCGTGCTCTAGACATCGACATGCGTAACATCTGTCTGTGCTGCTAAGGCGAGTATTTGAAAAGGAAGGGGTCGAACACAACACATAGCCTATATACATATATCTATATATACATATACACACACCCACACACGTGCTACGCCACCAACGCTGCAGCGCGCGAATTCACCCGATGGGCTCTCACCGACGGCTCAGAAGACCGGCTCGCCATGCGACGAGACGATCGGACGGAGGTCGCCTCGCCGCAGAAGGCCAGGCCGTGGGGCCTCGTGGGGCCACGTGGGGGGCCATGAGGCCGAGCCAAAACCGCCTTGGACCAAGGCCGTGGGGGGCCGTGTGGGGGAGGCCTTCTGAGGCCTTCTGTCGAATGGACTGTCGCATTCAGTACCACTGCTTCGCGTGGCCATGTGCACAGGGCAGGAAGCTCCTGCGGGGGTGCCGAATTCGCGCCGTTGAAGCCGTCGAAGGCCACGAAGGGCAGAATGTTGCAAAATGCTGAAAACGTGGCACTAGCAGAAAAGCTTGGCCATCCACCCGAGTGCTACAGAAGCGTGGCATGTGTCCAGTCGCGCACAACTTTGTTTGAAGAACAAACCTTTAAAGGAACTCCTTAAACGAAGAAGTCCGCAGCTGCGAAAGCGCGCACACACAAAGACACAACTTTAGCAGACCTATTTACAAATCCAGAATGAAGTTTGCCGCACTGTCCGTCGGTGCCTGGGACATGTGGACTGGGAAGTTTGGATCGAAGGTCCTTGCCAACGCCATGCAACTTACCGAAACACTGACACTAGATGTTAAATGTTCTAAAACGAACACCCGTGTCCTTCGCCAGGCCAAACTTGTATCCCAATCCTGTCAGGGTCCTTGGCGCGCAGTTCCGAACACAGTGGCTGTTTCCGAGCATACATTGCTGAATCTGCCTGGAAGCTATGGACATGATCATGCCTCATAATGACCAGTCTCACTGTCAGCTACACCTTCACCTTCAGCTGAAAGTGCACAGTCGCCATGACCATGTGACAACAAAACAAGTGGCAATCATGATTACCCTCCTCCTCATCATCAGCACTGCCACCATCATCACCACCACCGGGATGTAGTCTATCACAGGCACCAATTCCGCTGCCGACGATTACTTTGGTCATGACCACCACCAGCACAATCATGGCAGCTATGGACATGTGGCTGGCGCACCAGGCATGACTGTCATCATGGTCACCGTGACCATGGCAGCTGCTGTGGCCAGCGACTAGGACAGCCATCATCCGCAACCATCATCAGCATCAGCGGCGAGACGGCAAAAGAGTAGGATGAACGTCGGATGTCGCCATCATCATCATCATCATCGTCATCATCAGCTTCATCATCATCACCCGCACAGCATCATATTGTTGCTGTCATCAGCGGCCCCAATCACCACGACGACCACCAACAATAACACCAACACCAATACAAGCACCAACAACACTCACAACTCCAACAACTCCAACCACACCAACAACACCAACATCAACAATATCAACAACAATACCAGCGACACCAGCGACACCAACGACACCGACGACAACAACGACACCAGCAGATCAACCACTGCTCTCCAGTTTAAACTCGTAGAGATTTGGTCCCTGTGATCCGTGCTGTTGGCGTCTCTTCGGTAGTTCCAGGACCTGCATGTCCAAGCGCTCCAACTCGTGAACCTGACCAGCACAATTGTCTATGAGTCGATGTGAGGAGAGACTCCGAACTCCACGTAACGGCGACAAGGGAGGGCAATAGAATTGAGTTGTGTGGTCCGATAAAATGCTGTCACATGCCTGTCTGAGCTGCTGAATGTACAGCTTGACTTCCTCCAAGCCCGACAGGCTCGAGTTCGCTGTGCACCTGCACGCGAACAAAAAATCGAGCATGGCTTTAGGGCTCAACGAGCAAGGCAGTACAGTACAAAGAAAAGCTCTGCAGTTTCTATCGAAGAACATTGGCAGATGCTGCATGCTGGCATGTGCCACACCCTGCAAGTGAGATGCTGTAATAGGAACATATTGAAGAACAAGGAGGCAGATCGCTGGCCCGAGTGCTAAAAGTCAGAACATGTCGTCAAGGCTAGCAAAGAAAATACGCAGTGTGACCTGGCAGCATTGCCGCCTTGGCCTCAGCGCGGCAAAGCAGTACTTGCAACACGGGGTGTGCGAAGCATCAAGTCACAGACTTCCTCCCAAGTGCCCGGCCCATGCAGATCTGGCTCAGGCGACTGCAGCAGACGCAGCAACGTTGCTGCAACGTTTGCATACTGGTCTGCGAAAACGGATGTGCTCGACAGCTTTGCCTCAGCACCAGCACCTGCTTCTCATGTAACCCAAGAAGCTCCTGCGCGGTTCTTTAACTGATCTCACACAGGAACGAGCATACCCGGGCGCCAAAACAATTCCGCTTTTTCGGAAACCTGCTGCTCGCGTGCATCTCACAGCTCTGATGAAGCTTGTCCGCCCATCATGCCGGTCATTCCTTTCAGGGTGTTGCCTCGGCACTAGAGCTTCGGTGGCGCTTTGGAGCGAGGTCTGCAGGCGAGTCACCAAGCTGCTGGAAGTAAGCTTGCGCCTCTTTTCCTAAGTATAGTTCAAGATTCACTCTCGAAGGTGACGGCGGGGAAGAAACAGAACATCGGGTACCACTGAGGCATGCTGAGCATCTGGTGACCTGCTCGTCGCCATTTTTGTCCATCTGCTTGAACATGTCCTGCAAGAGTTTGCGTTTCCCAGCCCTGAATGAAGCTTTGCAAGTCGGAGTGGGCCTTTGCTTTTTGGAGTGTGTCTCCATCAGCACCCGGCGGCGCCGAGACACTGGCAATCTCTGTCTCAGTGAGGATTCCGTCTCCATCCTGTCTCGGGGCCAGGTGTTGGTCGAAGGCTGAGAGAACGTACAGTCGTCGGCGACGTCGGTGGTGTGTGGGCAAGCATTCTCGAATCCAAGATTCAAGCGTTCTCGAATAGACAGCAGAGTCGGATCGCTCGACACTGCAAGGGGTGAGGAAGCTTTGCTATCTTGCTGGAGCAAGTATCCGCTACCCGCCTGAAACTAATAGTCTTTGTCTCTGTAGCGGCCTTGTCCATCGCGTTCACCATCAAGTCTGCCATGGAGTTGCCTGTTCAGGATCTGAATCCCACCGAACAGACACTCACAGGGGCTCCACATGACTTCTTGATCTCCAAAGCTCTCTGAAAGAAAGTCCTGCGCTTCCCGCCTAAAGTGGTCGGGTCCAGACTGTTCAGCGCCGACGCGGCTGCTTGCGGATCATCTGCAGGCTCTCTTTTGCGAGCACTATCAATGCAGAAAAGCGGACGGTCAGAAAGTAAGGCCCTCACTTTCTGTACCTTTGAATTTGTCTGCAAACGCTTGCAAGTCCTCCATGCTGCTTCCTTCGCCGTGCTTCAACCGCGACACAGCAAGCCAACTGGTCATGATAATACACCTGCAATCGAGCGGGCAGAAACTTCTGTGCAAGTAAAGAGATATACATTTGGAAAGAGAGTGAGAGAGCAAGAGAACTCGTCCTGAACCCTTCCCCGTCTTCGGCGCCGCTAGCACTGCTTGAAGCCACGCCAAGGCCGAGAGTCCTGGAAGCACGCGGCCCCGGACTCTCCCTCTCTGGCCACTCGCTTGCCGGAAAGTCGCTTGCACCACTTGCACTGAAAGGAAGACAAAACAATGCAAACACGACTTTGGCCATCCACCAACCACAAGTGCCAGTATATGACAGTAGGACATAGTAAGAGCAGCAACCAACACGCATCAACACCAGCACAAAAAGCTGTACCGCCTCCGAACAAACATCGTCCAGCTCTGTACTCTTGCACAGTCTAACATACCGTACCGCTTTTCCCAGGCTTTGCACAGCGAACAACGATAGTGCCTGATCGGCTCATTGATCAGTTGTCGACCGCACGGCTTGCCGTGTTCGATACGAACTTCATACCCGCAAGGCGATGCAATGTTGGAACATGCTCGCAACACAAAGCAAAAATTCTCGGCGTAGCAATGATAGAGCAGCACAAAGCGAGCACCCAACAGTCGATGATCGTCTTTTGAGGGCGATAAACGCTTTAAGTTGGATGACGACGGTATATGCATGGCACCTGAGTTGGCGTCCCGACATGCTGTAACACCTCGTAAGCATCTACCAGAGGCAAGACTGAAACTGGAATCACAACGAACCTAGAAAACGATCAATGACCAAAATACCGCCTTCGAAGCAATATCTCAGAAAACAGAACGATGGGAATCGCACATGCGACGCCTCCGTTCAGTTGAAAAGCGCGACCACAAGCGATTGCCATTGACAGCAAAGAAGAAAGTGTGCTCATCGGAACTCGTTGAGGCAGCGCAGTTCACAACGCACAGAAGCACGAACTGCGACGAGCCTCGTACTGCGGCCCGCATGCTAAAGACCAAGCTCACAGACCTTCAAGCATCACACCAATGGCACGAGATCGCAATCGCAACAGACTCTAGAGTTTAGAGATTCCCTGGCCTGCGTGACAGGGGAGAAGCGTTCACTTGGTGCTGCTGAAGCCCTGCTCTGGTTCTCTTGACTGCTCACTTTGCCCACGAAGTTGTGTGCCGCGTGTGAGAACCAAATTTGCTCGAGCCAAGTTTTGCGCAAAACATCGCTGCAGCTGCCTCTCCCAATGCAGGCACCGGTCACCACTCCCCTCCACCATGCCCATCCGCTCCTCGATGCGCTCGTCCGGAGAGCCACGGCTGCTGCTCCGACTCCCACCGCGACCTCTGAGCAAAGGAGCGAGCAGAGAGCAAAGTGCGCAGCGAGCAGAGCTTTCTCCAAGCAAACAGAACACAGGCACAAAACCGGTGCTTCACACTTTCAGGCTTTCGAACTACCACGGACCACGACTCGGAGCTGACCAAGGTCCCAGGGGCGGCTTTCCGTCCGCACCGAAAGGGAGCCGCTGCTCCTTGGCCAAAGAAGGCTTTGCAAAAACGACGACCGACGATATGCCAACAGTTCTCTTCCAAAGAGTCCTTAGATGATGTCTTCGAGGCTTCACGCTTTCAAGGCGCATGGGATCACAATACCAGTACATTCCACTGCATATTACTGAGCTCGGGCCTTGGCGCAAGGCAAGTGTTGCAACGGGTGGTGGACCGCACTAGACCCGTAAGCCGATGCTCTGCACCCGACTTGCTACAGGCAGCCCAAACCAGCCCAAATGCACCGTAGATGGTAAAGCAAATCGAACCATTGCCACAGCCTGTGAGACGCTCTCCTCCCCAAACCCAGTCGGGGTCCGAGCGCATTGATGCCGTTGATGCTGTTCCGTGACCGGGAACCGGAACGGATGGCTTCGTAGCTGAGCTTGCTCCTGCGACAGCTGGCTAGGAAGCAAAGAAGAAGACTGGCAAGGCGTAAAAACAAAGCGGAACCGACGGACAAAAGCGAGATGCATACGCAAGGAGGAAACAATGAAAGTGCGATAAGGGGATACAGCATAGCAAAAATTACCTGTGAAACCGTGTTACACAGTTAAGGAAAACAGAAACGAGCATCAGATCCAGCACGGGCAAAACGCTTCCAATGAAGACTTCCTCCTGACAATAGCGTTCCAAGATCTGCACTTGTCTTTCGTGCTTTTGGTGGCTCTGTCGGTGAGTTCATGCTGTTTTGCTGTGTTTCTCAGCTGTATTTGAAAGCGCACGCACTTGTCACTTTCTGTTTTTACTCCATGTGTATGCTTGCTGTCTGTGTGTGTGTGTGTGTGTGTGTGTGTGTGTGTGTGTGTGTGTGTGTGTGTGTGTGTGTGTGTGTGTGTGTGTGTGTGTGTGTGTGTGTGTGTGTGTGTGTGTGTGTGTGTGTGTGTGGTGTGTGTGTGTGTGTGTGTGTGTGTGTGTGTGTGTGTGTGTGTGTGTGTGTGTGTGTGTGTGTGTGTGTGTGTGTGTGTGTGTGTGTGTGTGTGTGTGTGTGTGTGTGTGTGTGTGTGTGTGTGTGTGTGTGTGTGTGTGTGTGTGTGTGTGTGTGTGTGTGTGTGTGTGTGTGTGTGTGTGTGTGTGTGTGTGTGTGTGTGTGTGGTGTGTGTGTGTGTGTGTGTGTGTGTGTGTGTGTGTGTGTGTGGTGTGTGTGTGGTTGGTGTGTGTGTGTATGTGTGTCTGTGTGTCTGTGTGTAGTGGGTCGTGTGTCTGTCTGTGTTGTCTCTGTGTCTGGGTCTGTGTCTGTGTCTGTGTCTGTGTCTGTGTAGTGTCTGTGTCTGTGGTCTGTGGTCTGTGTGTTCTGTGTCGTGTGTGTCTGTGTGTCTGTCTGTGTGTCTGTGTGTGTATGTGTGTCTGGTGTGTGTGGTGTTGTGTGTCTGTGTGTCTGTGTGTCTGTGTGTCTGTGTGTCTGTGGGTCTGTGTGTGTGTGTGTGTCTGTCTGTCTGTGTGTCTGTGTGGCTGTGTGTGTGTGTCTGTGTGTGTGTGTCTGTGTGTCTGTCTGTGTGTGTGTCGGTGTGTGTGTGTGTGTGTGTCTGTGTGTCTGTCTGTGTGTCTGTCTGTGTGTCTGTCTGTGTGTCTGTCTGTGTGTCTGTCTGTCTGTCTGTGTGTCTGTCTGTGTGTCTGTCTGTGTGTCTGTCTGTGTGTCTATCTGTGTGTCTGTCTGTGTGTCTGTCTGTGTGTCTGTCTGTGTGTCTGTGTCTGTGTGTCTGTGTCTGTGTGTCTCTGTCTGTGTGTCTCTGTCTGTGTGTCTCTGTCTGTGTGTCTCTGTCTGTGTGTCTCAGTGTGAGTGTCTGTGTGTGTGTCTGTTTGTGTGTCTGTGTGTGTGCCTGTGTGTGTCTGTGTGTCTGTGTGTGTGTGTGTCTCTGTGTGTGTGTGTGTGTGTCTCTGCTTGTGTGTCTGTGTGTGTGTGTGTCTCTGTGTGTGTCTCTGTGTGTGTGTCTCTGTGTGTGTCTCTGTGTGTGTCCTGTGTGTGTGTGTGTCTGTCTGTTGTGTCTGTCTGTGT
>CAJNDT010005412.1:440000-450000 GCA_905221615.1 Symbiodinium sp. CCMP2592 | reverse complement strand
ACTTCTGAGTAATTGCTGATCAGTTTGCCATGGATTCTTCAGGAAAGAGACGCAGTACCCGCACATCAGCCCCTCCCCCTCCTCCCCCACCTCCTCCTCCCCCTCCTTCCTCCCCCTTCCCCCATCTCCCTGTGCCTCCCCCCCCCACTTCCGCCCCTGCCCCCGCCCGTGGTACCACAGCGAAGTGGATTCCCCCCCCCCCTCCCCTTCCCCCTCCCGCCTTCCCCCCGCCACCCCCCACTCTTGCAGTTTGTCCAGCGCCTGCCTCATCTTCTTCTTTGCCGGTCCCTTCTGCATCCGATGTTGGAGCGAGAGCTACAGATGTAACTCCTACTTTGATTGCTGCACGTCCTGTAAATGATCGGCAGATTCCGCAGCAAGAGGTTCCCCCTGCAATCACTCTTCATGCAGATGGCACAGGTTTCCGGTTGTCGTTTCGTTCGGTGGCTGATTTCGCTGAATACTCAGCGATTATGGCAGCAAACTTGACACATGTCCGAGGCCACAGAGATGTGTATGCTGGCCTCAACAATTTGCTTGACATTCAGCAGTCTGTTGTTTCTCAACGGAATCAGTCTACAGCATCTGTTCAGAGCCAGCAGTCAGCCATCACGTATCAAACGGATGATTCAGCCCAGCCAACAAAGCGACTTCGGCAAGTTCCTGGAAATGAAGTTTCTCTCGTTGCAGATCCTAACAGCATTCGACTTCGTGCAATTTGTGATCAGATTCCTGGTACTCATGCAGATCGCGTAGGGTGGCAGCTCAGTGCGGACCAGACTTACGTCTTTCGAGTTAGACCTTTGCAAGATTCGTATGAGCATTTTGAGAATCGATCTCTTCTCAAAGGGCATGTGGAAGTTGAGTGGGAGCAAGATTCAAACTTCTTCGTGATTCCTGAACTTCGTGGGTTGGAAGTGCGAGATGAAGAAGCGAAGCTGATACGCGTGTATTCATCTAGCTTCAATTGGGCCGCATTATACCCCATGTTTACTGCTCTACGTCACTTGATCAGTTCCAGCCCTGGCCGCATGAAATCGGCATGTGAGATTTCGGCAAAGATTCCGGCCAATCTTGAGTTGCAGGTTCCCAGCTCTCTGATGCAAAACACGGCGGACTATCTGATCAGCCTGTTAGGTCTTCCTCCCCACGCTGTCAATTCGACAGCATTGAAGTATGTCTCTCAGGCAATTGCAGCAGCTGACCAAGCCGCAAACATTCATTCTGTGGAGCTTCGTTCTTTGTCGAGTTCGTGCAAGTGCTTGAGCATCCACTTCACCCACTTTGAGAGGACCATGATCAGGTCGCATGCTTCTGCAGCAGGGATTCGTCGTTCTCCTGTTGCACACAACACAACAGTGGCAGCGGCTGCATCAATCCTTCTTGAGGGAGCGATTCGACCTTCTTGGTGGGATGCTAGTGACAGCAAGTGGTCCCCACCAATTTCCTTCTATGCTAGGGTTCACACTTCAGATGCAGAACAAGCACAAGAGGCAGCAGCCAAGTACGGTGGCATTCTGAGTGAGCGGCCGGTGTGCATTTTCGGACATGCATTTAATCGTCAAGGATCCCTCACACCTCCCCATTCAAGAATCCCCATGGGAGGGGTCGAAGGTGACCATTCCTGCAGCTACATTCGTGATGTTGCCCGTGCCAAAGATGGCAGATGGGTCTTTCGCTCTTCATGTTTCATCCCGGAAGCGCTTCTTGTTTTTTGGAGGGTCTGAGTGCAACATGCTGCTTTGACCGGCCACGTCTTCAAGTCTCTTCCGTTGTCACCTGCTGTGCACGTTTACATGTGACGAAAACCTGCAAGGGAAGTGCAAGTGTATTGCAAGGGACGTGCAAGTGTACTGCAAGTGTGAAGAGCAAGTGACGTGCAAGGGATGTGCAAGAGTTTATGCATCGGACGTGCAAGTGACGTGCAAGGGATGTGCAAGAGTTTCTTCATGAGCCGTCTTGAGTTGCAGCCTTTTGATTCGAAGTGTCGTTAGTGATTCCGCGTATTCAGATTTGTTGATAGATCTGAAACCATGGCATGGAATGGGCAGTGGGACAACAGCACAGGGTACGGGAGGTCCCAGCAATCGTGGGGTCAGCACCGCTATCAGCCGTATAACTCGGGAAGTTGGACTGATCCCAACCTCTCCAAGTCTGCACCTGCTAGTCAGCCACCTCCACTACCACCGCCTCCTCTTTCTTCGGCACCTTCATCTTCGCCGTCTACTCCCATGCCATGTCATCAAGGTCCTGGTCCTGTTCCTGCACTACCGAATGGATGGGCGTCAGATCGTGATCATTATGATTCAACGGTACTTCATGGGTTGTCCTTTCGTAAGTCCATCGAAGCCACCCCGTGGTCGCGGAAGAAAGGGATCGCAGGAAAAGACCCACTCAGCATTCCTGTTCAGGAATTCCTGTTTCATGGAGTCTCAGATTGGCGTCTTCGAGCATTGAGTCATGGCAAGTTTTTCAGTGTTGTGCCAGTTGCTACGGTTGCCGAAGCAGTGTTCATGTCGCAAGTCACGAAGAACCTTCGAGATCGCAAAGTTGACATCGACGCAGTTGCTACGCATCTCTTTCAGGCCGCTAATCCATCTACAATCATTCCCAACAAGAACACGGATTGTGCAGCTCTGTTTCAGCCGATGGTTGACAAGATCGTTCAGCTCATGTTCGACAACATGCCGGTGTCTGCAGGCGTCGATCAATCTCAGAAGTTTCTTCAAGTTACAGAAGAGCTCAATCGCCGCCGTGAACAGTTACAAGCCGCAGGCCGTTACCCCCACGAAACCCGCTTTGCAAACACAGCTCCCGGTTGCCTCGCAATCTAGTGCTCCGTGTCCACAATCCGTGACACCACCGCAGACTTGGGAGAGTGACCTCAAGCGTAAGATCGACAGTGTTCCTGCAGAAGCTCTGAATGATCACAAAGCCCGACTAAAGGGATCAGGAGAGGGGGACGTCGACAAGTGGATCCAGAGCTTCAAACGACCCCTAGGAAAGCGCTTTGTCGATTTTCAAGAACACATTGCGTCTGTCTCCAAGCTTGTGCAGATCAACTACGGAGGCAAGGAGAAAGCAAAACTGCAAGAACTTGCAGTAAAATTCGGGATCTCGGCGACTTTTGCATCTAGGATGGGTATCAAGAGTCTCTCTACGTGCATCGCAGCAGCAGCCTTTCAGGTTGTCTGAATTGCACACAGCCTTGCTTCCAATCAACTCTCCGCAAGGGAGATTCGGTCAGCACATGTTCTTATTACAGAGGTTGGCAAGTTCATGTCGTTTGTGCTTCAGTTCATTCCGCATGTGGACAAAGTGATGGCCATTTGGTTGCAAGGTTTTTGTCATCTGATTCTACTGTTCCATTACTCCAGGGGTACTTCGCCAGAACAACGGCTGCTTGAAAAATTGCGCAAAGCTGGAGTCACGTTGTCTGATTACACGTTCACACGGTTCCAGAGTCCTTGTGCAGTTTATTTGAAAGCCCCCGTGTCCTGGAGTACGCGTTCTTCGTTCAAGCAAAGAGACAGATGGATGTATGTTGGAAGTACTTCAATTACTATTTCCAAGCGTGAATTCAACCGGCAATCCAAACTCAAGCAAGTTCTTCGTGAGCAATATGTTCAAGTTGAACCAGCCATTCGTATTTGGGCTTCGCTGGGCAGGTATTTCGACTTTTCTACGCTTTGTCTGTCTGTTCATGATGACTACAAACAAGCGTGGGTACAAGAGCATGTTCTTATTGATCGGTGGCAACCCAGATTGAATTCACCGTTCATTGACCGTTTCTTCATTAAGTCTGCATTGGGATTCAAGAGACTCAGGCCACGTCCATCTCTCAAGAATGTTTCATTGTTTTCCAGACTTTGGGTCAAAGTTCGAAGACGTGCTGCTTCAACAAGTACTCCGATTCGATGCTTGATGGACAAAAGCCAAGCGTGGTCGCTCTTGTACGATTTGGCATCGTTGACCTCGGCATCTTTCTCTGCTGCGAAAATTGTCAGATCTGCCAAAGTCTCGACGTTAGAGTTGTACGCGATGTTCCGCATGGCCAAGATCATGGAGCAGCCTTTCAGATCTAGAGTGGTACAGCTGCTCAAGTCTGCGCTCAAGTTTCGTAACTGCTCTGTACCCCGACATAACAAGTCAGTCACTCTACCATTTCTGTCTCACCCCACTTTTGCTGCCCATGTCTCTTCTTTTCTGTCTCATACCATCCAGCAGTTCAAAGGCATTTGCATCCCGTTTCACCTCCCCTCTAAGACGCCGAGAGAGTCTGCTCCTCAATCGTTGGGCTCCATTCTTCACAATCATTTTGAGTGGGAGAAGCAGCTTGCTGATACACCAGTTGATCACCTTCCATGCAGATGCCAACAATTTCAGCAGCAGCACCCCAATGTGCACTTGGTGGATGGACATGTGGCTACTGGACTTGAGACGTTGTCATTTCGCCAACCTGTTCTTAGAGAACTTGCTCAGGCCAATTCTAAATCCCTTGTCTTCCCATCAAAAGCCAAGTACATCAAGGAGGCGACCTTTTCGTACAAGAGTTGGTGCAAGACGCATTTTATTCCCTTGCATACTCTTTCCATGTGGTTGCAGTTCATTCATTCTGAGTGGCAGCTTCACCTTCGCCATATGTGCTCATGCCCGAAATTCCAGGAGTGTCATGCGTTGCAGCTCAAAGACATCGTGTGTACAGATTGGGTGATTCACCTTGCTGATCATGAATCCACTCATCTCATGGTTTTTTGCCCCAGATTCTATTTCCAATCCTGCCATCGAGTATGGTCAGATATCAAGGTGTTCAGCCCTATGCCCATGTCTGTTGCGTCAGCGAAGCTTTTTCTTTGTGCGCACGTCCCGTCACCACTGGTTCGCAAGTACCCTTGGGGATTCAAGTTGGATGCCAATCTGCCTGTGGGACAGATTTTTCTCAAACGCAAAAAGGCCTTCAAATCAGGACGAACCATCATCAGCTACAAGAACACAGCCTTGGGCCCTATTCTTAGGGCAGCGGCTATTTGCATTGACCAAATGGTCAACACAGTATGGCCTGGTTCTTTGTCACGCAGTGTTCCACAGATTTGGCATCACATTCACCAGGTGTTCAGACAGTGTCCGTTGGAAGTTGAACTTGAACTACTCAATGACGATCTGGTCGGGTTCTTTAATTCCGTGCCACAAAGCCGTATCCTGGAAGCAGTGGAGATGTTGGTTCGCATGTTCACAGCAAGGCACCCTGATGTCAAATTGTCAGTGTGCATCAACGAGAAGAGCAAACACTTTCGTTCAATTCATGGGAGGATTTCTAATATTCGTCGACACTTCGATTGGAAGACCATCGATCCATTCGACTTGGTTACCATTGTTCGTCTCAGCTTCGAATGTGGCTTGTTTGTGGCGTTGAATCGAGTATGGAAGCAAGTTGATGGTACGTCCATAGGTAACCAAATCAGCCCTGTCCTCTCTTCCCTTCCAGTGGTGATGACTGAGCTTGGTTGGGCAGCAATGTTTCCGCAAATCTCGAGCTTCCCTTCTACGTTCCTTGCAAGATACGTGGACAATCGTTTGGTGATTGCACCCACCGAGGTGCACAAAACAGTGCCTTTTCAAGTCTTCAGCCAAGAAACTTTTTATGGCTCTCCGATTGTTCTTGAAGCTGTCGGTGATGGTCACTTTTTGGGATTTGATATTGATGTCCGAAACCGAACTATTTATTATATCCAGCCCAAGTTCCTTTGGCAAGTTCGACATCCCATGAGTGCAGGCAGCGAACGATTGCTGGTGTCAGGTGCGAAGTCGAGAATCTCTCTTATCCGTAAGTACACTTGGCCAACGTGCCAAGCAGAAGTCGCTGTTCATACCTTTGTACGATGGTTGGCGAACCTCGGATACCCATTTCGCCTGTGTGAAGCTTTGATGAAACGATAAAAGCGGTTTGCAATCAGTTGACAGTCGACAGCAGACCTGCAAATGTTAGCGAAGCTGATATGTGTGTACTCACCTAGATTCAATTGGGTCAACCGAAAGCGTCAGATCACAGTGATGAGCAAGGGATATGTAAGCGGATTGCAAGGGATGTGCAAGCGTTGTCTTCGTTAGGATTGCAAGTGACGTGCAAGTGGGCTGCAAGTGATATGCAAGGGTATGCGAGTTTTGTGCAAGTGACGTGCAAGTGAACTGCAAGTGATTTGCAAGGGTATGCGAGGGTTGTGCAAGTGCAGTGCAAGTGATTCGTGGCAGCGTCTTGCATGCAATGTGCCCGCTTAAGATCTTTTAATTGCCTCGTTCAGTTCCAGCATTCGGCTTTCAGCGGTACACGCCATGTCGGATCGATCCCGATCGCGTTCTCCGACTGTTTCGTGGCGATTTTATTGGGTGAAAAATCAAGGACCCAATGGCAATGAAACGTGGTGGAAATCTTGGTTTCCCGCCACCTCTCGCTGGATTTCGGATCGTCTGGCTGCTGACAATCAGTGGCACCGAACTTCTCAGACGACTTCTTCGGTGGACTTGAACCTCCCTACTGAGAGCGCTAATTCTTTGTCACCCCGAAAACGCAAGCGAGATGCATCACCGTAAGAGCATTTATCATGTTGGAACAGCGGACGACTTGTCTGCTTAATTCGTTTTCCCAATTGACAGTTTTGGGACAATCATCATTCCTGGATTAGAGCGCCTGCACCGCTGAAGTGGAACCGTCTTTGCGCACTGAAAAACAGCGCGTAGGAGCATTACGCGCGGTTGTATGCCTTTTCTGTCATTCCTCTCTCCCCTCTCTCTCTCTGTCTCTCGGGAAGCCGAAAGAGTCTTTCTTGTTCACTCATGTGACGCCGCCAGCCGTTTCCGTCTTGTTTCCTCGGTACACCGATATGGCTTCCTGTCAAGACAATGGGGTACCATATGACGATCTCCCTGATGATGCCAGTTCCTGGTCTTCGGCTTTCGATCCTCCCAAAGACTCGGCACCCACTGAGGTGGCGTCTTGGGTTAAGAAGTCCTCCAACAAGTGCAAGAAGACCAAGAAGTCCAAGAAATCAAAGAGGGTGAAAAAGGACCGGGTACCAAACAAGTCCCCGAAGTCCATGAAGTCTAAGAAGGACAAACGTGAGCGTTCACCTGTTCCTTCTGAAGCAAGTGATATTACGCTTGGGGATCCGATGCAGTTTCACCGAAATCCTGCAGCACGGTCGAAAGCTTGTGCAAAAATGCTGATTAGAGCTAACCTCCGCTGTGCTTGCCATTTTTGGTACGCTGCACAGTGTCCCAACCGAAACGTTTGATTCTTTTTTGATTTGGTCACCGGGAGTGTACAGGATTACATGTCACTTGCTGAAAAACTACCAGAGCAAGAGTTGTGCCCCCGTGTCCTGGAGTACGAGTTTTTCGTCCAAGCAGAGTGAAACGTGAGCAGCAAGGGATGTGCAAGGGACGTGCGAGTGATGTGCGAGGGACGTGCAAGGGATGTGCAAGTGACGTGCAAGTGACGTGCAAGCAAGTGCTAGTGCTGTGCATCGCAGTGTTTTCGGCCAAGAAACCAGATTATCTGAGTAAGCAAGCATGCCGACGGTGCCACCTTCGGACCCTAACATTGATGAGTTCCTGAGAGCGCTCACCCATTCAGCGCGTGTGAGATTGCTCAACTTTGTATCACGACCACAACTTCGGCAAGCTCTCGTACTTCAGTTGACAGCTTTTGTGCGTGACGGGACAGAAAGAATGCTGCAGCAAGAGTTGCGTCGCTTGGATGAGAGGGATAGAGCAAACCTGCGTGAAGAACGCCCTAGCAGTAGCGGAGCTTCAGGATCACGTTCGTCCAGATCCCACCCCTATGCACCGCCATCCTCTCTGCCAATATCGAGGAGTACACCGAGTGCAGGCAGCGACAACCCTTCGTCCAGTTCTGCACCTCCCTCCCTCCCTCCCCCTGGCCCTCCCCCTCTTCCCCCTCCTCCCCTCCCTCCCCCTCTTCCCCCTCCCTTCTTCCCCCCGCCCAGTGCCAGTGCTCCTGTCTTTCCACCCCCAGTGCCACTTGCAAGCTTGGCGCATCGTGTGTCTGAATCTCCTTTGGTGTCCAATGCTGCTTCGTCGTCAGCCGCACCTACATCTTCAGCCGCGTCAGGTACTCCGATTAGATCCAAACCTATGCCTACCAGAAGACGTGTTTCACGCCGACGGCGACGCAGTCAGTCTTCTGATCTTAGCTGAGTATGAATGATGTGACAGGATTTCACTTGTATCTGTAACGCATGCGAGTGCTGAAGTGAGAAAAACTGTGCCGTAGACGCCAGTGCTGAGAGTACTTGTTTACTCGTGTTGTGGTACACACCAGAACAGTGTTGCAGCACCCTGCTCAAGTCTCGTTCCATTGCGCTAATGTCGAGCAACTCAGCGTGCGATCCGTTGGCACCTCTTCAACGCTGGATTTCCTACACACAACAGGAGCTGATCACAATCAGAGGTGAATTCCGTCATTTTCGTGAAGAAGCATTATCCGTCCAGAAGATCCAACAAGCTCAACTCGACGTGCTCACCACACAAATCAGGGACACTGAGGCTCAGGTGGCGGAAGTTATGTCCGCCACCACAGAACTGTTTCAGAAACTTCAGAAGACCAACGAAGTGGTGGGGAACTTGCTGACGGATTTGAATTCTCTTCAATCTGTGACTACTCATTGCGTTAATTCTCTTCAACATCAAGAAACAACAGAGTTGCCCCCAACACTTCCAGCAGAAGAAGTTGACGAAACTGAAGTCTCAGAGTGAAACGAGAGCAGTTGCAAACAAGCGTTCGTGAGCCAGCAAGGGATATGCAAGGGACGTGCAAGTGACGTGCAAGGGATGTGCAAGAGTTTCTGCATGGGACGTGCAAGTGACGTGCAAGGGATGTGCAAGGGTTTCTTCATGAGCCGTCTTGAGTTGCAGCATTTGACATCCAGTGCAGTCGTGTAGGTTGTCCATCATGAAAGCGCAAGGCTAGCGAAGCCAATTTGCCTTGGAGTACCAGCCGCGACTACAATTTTCGGATGTGGGTTCGTGTATGCAGTCGGGCAACCGGACACGAGACTATTATTCTCCACATCCAGTTGTCAATCAACGATTCCATCAACGGTGCCAAATACCTTGTCGCGATGCAGCTTTGGGAGAAGTTCGGCTGGTGGCCTAGGTTGCACACCTTCCAGCTTGTACAAAACTTTCGTCACCTTCGATTTACAGAACCGGTTACGACCGCTCAAACCCTCGAACCAGTCGATTTCGTCGTTACGGTATAAAAAGAGCCCACCTCTCTGTCAAGTCAAGAGCAGTGATGTGCAAGGGATGTGCAATCGGAATGCAAGTGATGCGCAAGTGAATTGCAAGTGATATGCAAGGGTGTGCGAGGTCTGTGCAAGTGCAACGCAAGGAGTGTGCAGTTTCGCTTCAAGCACTCGGAAAATTGTGTAGACTCCGAACATCATGGATTGGACTGCTTCCGATGTGCTCGATAACGTCTTGATGTACGTGTTGCCGATCAGAACCAGAATCACATTCATTACCCGTCTCGATGCAGATGATGACGTTGAAGAGGCACAACCCATTACTGACACCATGGTGGCGTACACTTTTCTGCGACGTGGGATACAGGAGTTCCGGCTGTCCTCTTCGACTAAGTGGACCATGGGTTTTCAGTCTCTGCATACCACCATCCGTTTTGCACAGATCAATGTCGTGGCATGCACCATGTTGAGCAGCCCGTCAAAAAGGTGGATGAGAGCTGTCGTAGGTCTAGTACAGGAGCGTTTACGAGTGAGTATCGTGTCACTGGCCAGCGTTGCGTACAAAACTGCAACTCAATGTTGCATGTACTTTGATGCCGATGCGGAAGAAGCAGAAGTTGAATTGCACTTAGTGCACAGACTGCGCTTCCTGAGGTTTCGTAACCCGCTCTCCTAGGTGTCTTGAGCATAAGACTCTTCCATGAATTTCAGTGAAAAAAGCAGCAAGGGATGTGCAA